>CAHIKZ030002594.1:110000-263772 GCA_903632075.3 Acanthosepion pharaonis
CAAATAAAATTTCAGAAGCGGAGATATTAGAAGTCTAGAGTTGAAGTAGACTTTAGAATGAACCGGGAATCCAATCCTAAACAGGAATCAAGGGATAAACCTCTACTCCTGTTCAAAAGTTCGAAGAGGAGTATGAACCGGACAATAGCAAGGCAAAATATACATATACCCATTTAAATATGAATCCACTTAAATAAAAATTAAAACAACAAAACTAGGAAAAAAAAAATTCTCTGTCTTCTCTTTCAGGCAGCATCGAACGACAACTAGAGATTGTAGGGTATAAAGGTTTTTCATCACTATTGTTGTTTGACCTTTCACAGGATGTTTTCGTTTCTGATGCGATCGGTTATTTGATAACATCAAATAAACTAATATCGAACTGGAGGTGCCATCAGAGAAACAGAGAACATTAAATACACTGAATCAGTTCTTCATTCAAAGATTTAAAATAGAGAAGAGCAATAGTCTTCGACAAGTTCTGGCAAGTGAAGAACACATGAAAATCGATAACCACAGTATTGAACTTAAAACTCTGATTCCTTCTTTTTATCTACAGGGTGATCCGAAAGTCTTGCCACCCCTATATGATATAATTTTCTATTTCAGATGTCTGACACGAAAATGATAGTGTTCTTACAGACTCGATGCGTGACAGCGTCAATGAAAGCGAATAAAACTGAATCGAGTACATGTGTTTTGTATTACTGTATTACTTGTTCTAGTTACTTTTTGGTAGAGGTGACAAGACTTTCAGACCACCTTGTATATTGTTCTACGGTGTCAAATGTTGAACAGTAACTAAAAAAATCTGTGAAAATCTTGAACAGTAACTAAAAAAAATATCTGTGAAAAATGTTGAGCTCGTTTGGTAGACAGATACTGGAAGCTAAATGAACTTTATATTATAATGTAGAAACGTGAGGGGCAAGCTAGTGTCAAGACAAATCTTGCACGCCTTGGAATTGCCACTAAATCTATGGTAATGGAAATATTTGTTGTTTCCTTATAAGGAAACAATCAATATTTACTGATTGAGCAGCCAAGGTTACCGCCGGTTACAATTTATAAAATCTTTCCATCCTCAAGAGATTTAGTTTCTAAAGTCCACTAATTGTTACCGCTCTTTCAAGTATTGATGGAGGTTTCCTTCCTAACTTTTTTTTTGATGTAATATGGAACGTCAACATCTTGATTATGTCATTATTTAATGTTCGAGTTACATGTGATATCGATTTTAGCTATTGCTGCCGTTGAAAGTCCTCAAGTGATGTGAAGTCTGCTATTTTGTACAGTTCTTTGTTTTTGATTCTGTAGCGTCAGTCTACAAGATTCGAAACATTTTTAATGATTGATCTGAAAAAATGATTGTATACTGCTGAAAGTTAAGATATATTTAAACGAGTTTGGTGTCATTCATGACATCTATATGCAAGTCTCTCTCTTACAAAACTATATAGGGGCATGACTCTAGGTTTTACGTTAATGTTTTAGCTTGTATCAATTCATGATGTTGGACAAAACTACCCATAACACATCCTATTCTATGTTCAATTTCCTATTCTCCTATAACTGAATAATGGGTAGTAAAAACATTTCTACTATACAGTGTATAAAAGTGGTGTATTTCTTTTAAGCCAGTTCACCCCAAAGAAGGTAGTAAAGCCACTAAGACACAAGGGTTTACTGGGTGCGGAAGAATTAGGAACAGAAACATTAATGATGGGCAGAAAGAGAAGAGAGTAAGCCGAAGGACCTAAGATAGAAATTGGTATTGCATTTAAATTTTTACAGATTAAAGATGGCTTGAAAGCATGGAGCCCAGAGTTCTATGAGTAAGGAAATAAAGCAACTAAGACAAAGGTTTACTGGGTGTGGAAGAATTAGAAAACAGAAACATTACTAAGGTTCAGGAACAAAGGATATATGGGGTTTAGTTAGGACTTTCGTAGAGACAATGAGGTATTATGGTGGGTGTACTAAGAAAAATAAGTAAGAATGCGTTGTTTTAGTGTAAGGAATGTTATTGTATGTGTGGATCTGTGTGTGTGTGTGTGTGGCTAGATAAGTTTAACGTTAAGACAGAAGAAGACCGTCCTTTTCCCCCATTCCGGCCTTGTGCCATATTTTCTGTATTTAAGCAGAAATAAATATCGCTTTTCGTTATTGTGCCAAGACTTTATGAATTTAACTTGGCTGGAAAGAATGGAATCGGAAGAGAGTTCCACAAGCGAGGAGTGCTAGAAAAGAAACCGTTAGTATAGAACTTACGGTTACATCTAACCAAATTCAAATGTAAATCGATGATACCATGTCACTAGTCTAGTACTCTGCTTAAATTCCACAGGCGGGAGGTGCGAGACATGAGGCTATTGAAGTAGAAGAGACGGCTACCTTTAAAAGCTTCGACAGTGAAAGGGTGTGAGCGAGATGCCAGCTTAGTAGTACACTTAAATTCATGAAGTTTGGGAACCAGTGAAAGCAGATCCTCGGAGCAGTTAACATGAAAGTATTTGTAAAAACGACAGAGGGAGGCGACTGGACGTCTGTGAGAGAGCGACTGCAGACGAGATGCCAGATCAGGGACAATTACATTGCATATCCGTCTCTGGATCTTATCAAGAACCTTGAGTCAAACAGAAGGGGGACCGGACTATATATGGCAGCAATACTCCATGCAAGGGCGAATGGTTGATTTGTAGATTTGAAGGATCGACTTCGGCGAGAAAAATTTTCTAATATATATAGTTATAATCACCTTCGAGGTCTTCGTCGTCTAAATAGCCAATAATCGGTGGGAAATGTGAGACTAATAAAGTACAACGAGGTACTCATCTGGAGGTTACCATCAGCCATGCCGAGAGAAGACACAGATGGTATTTTAAAAGCAAATCTTTCAGTTTATTTTCATCAACACTGTTTTTTTCTGATCCCGAAGAAAACGGCGAATTACCTCGTCAAACCAAGCGACCGCGTGTCGTGTGTATTCTACAACGGAAAGTGTGGCGAAAAAGAAAATTACTTGCCGAAAAAAGGGCACATATTGTGCATGATATGCTGAAGACGGAATAGTTAAAATCAGTCACAGGAGTCGCCATAAAAGTATTTTGATATGCTAATATTAGGTGTCCTCTCCTAGTTGTCGACAAATGAAAAAAAATGCTCGGTCGATAAAAGCAGTTGGTGTTCTCGAATCGGGGATGAAAAGACAAAATTCGTGCATTTGGCTACTGCGTTCTAAGGTGAGCGAGTCATTTTTTTTGACTGGTTACATGCGAATCGAGATTTCGACATTTCTTTCTGCCTCTGATATTCGAGTTTGAACTCTTTCTTCTCTTCGTTGTGGAAGTAATCTGCGACAAATGTTTTCTTTGCAATCCAAGAACTCTTAAAGTTCTAAATCCTGTGTAGATTTTGGTTTCCAAACACAATGAAAATTATTCTTATTTTTAGTTGATTTGAACCGGATAAAAAGGGTGTCATGATCACAGCTCTCCACAACTTCCTGTCCTTTTTAACTTTTAGTAAGGTTTGTCTCTTTGATCACTGTTCTGCCAACCATTTTCTTAAGCAGGCTAGGTAGGATATACGCTGTTTTTATCTGCTTCTCCTGCCTTCACAATGTCATGTCAGTATTAAATTCTCTAAGACTACTTTCCTCATCATGTATCCAATAAATTTCAGTTGTCTTTCTTTGATTATAAGTGACCTTTTCTCTTACATCTTCCCTAAAATGTCCTCGTTACTCTCATGCTCATTACATGGCATCCTAAGCATCCTTCTGTAGAATTACATTGCTGTCTGAAGTATTTTCTGTGAAGAGATCAACAAGCATTCATAGAATGCCGTAATTCTAAAACGACAGTTGTATTTTTTCTCGGACTTTCATAGCCGAAGTGTATTGCACAAGATACACGAATAATTATAGCAATTTAAATATTAGTTTTAATAAGCTAAGTACCGGAGTTATTCAACCTATACAGTGAGGCGATTCTGAGTGAAGTAAAAGTCCTATCAGGATTAATTATTGGAGGCCATAATCTTAACAACATAAGGTATGCAGATGACACACCGCTGATAGAAGAAATGGAAAGAAACTACATAAACTGCTACAGAAGGCAGTAAAGGAAGGTGAGAAGAAAGGATTAAGCAGCAGATGCAAAAAGACAGAATGCATGGTTGCTAGCAAAAAGGGTGAGCTGAAAGTGCGAATTGCAAACTGGAGATAACAAGTATAGAAGTTTAAATATCTGGAAAATGTTTTAGAGGGCGGAGAGTGTGACACTGAAATCCGAAGTAACATTAGGATAGCCAAAGATGCATTCCAAAAGCTAAGTAGCGTACTAAGAAATAGGAAAATTTCACGAGAAAAAAAAAAAAGAGTACAAAACTGATACGGGATATAATATCCTCCTGTATGGCAGTGAGTGCTGGACAATCTCCTCAAAGATGATGAAGCTTGAAGCAACAGAAATGGGTTCTACAGAAGGATGCTGAGGATACTATCGAGCAAACATGGGAGCAGCGACGAAGTTTTAGAGAAAATGGAAACAAAAAGGAAACTTATAATTAATATCAGGACGAAACAGTTGATGTTTCTAGGGCACATCAAGAGGAAAGAGTGCTTAGAAAATCTGATACTCACAAGACAGATTAGATGCAAGAGAATCAAAACAAAACATCGCATGACATACTTAGTGAGCTTGAGTAAGGGCTTAGAAGACAAAAATTATTGAGAGCTACAAGGGGCAGGGAGTTGTGGAAAGCCATGATCGCCTACGTCCTGAGAGGACACGATATATAATGTTTCTCATGACGCAGCAAGATATTTTCGATAGATTTCATATTATTCAGCACGAACCTCATTTATTATCAAGCAAGATATAGATATTGTAGATAACAGAAGCGACAAAGAAACGCCTGGATGATGGTATGACATCAGTAACGCAACAATGAAAGCAAAATGAAAGAAAATAAAATATTTTCGATGTTTCGGATATGATTTGTAAGTTTTCTCTTTGTAGCGACTTCAAAATTTACAAATATATAAGCTTCACATTAAGATACAGAAAAAGAAATTGCCAGAAAATTTCATTGTAACAAATTTAAAAGCTCCATGATTAAAAACGAACTAAGATATTTTGCTTGTATTATGAAATATGTTTACAACAGTTTCCAGATTTTCTAGGTACAGTGTCTAACCAAATTCGTTTGTTTTAATGTCATATTCTACTTCAGCTTTAATATTAAGCGTAGTAAAGAGATTTTAATGCTAAAATCTGCTGTAATACTTTAGATTATTTTTTTAAATATGTGTGCCACCTCGGATCGTAGTGAACTTGATTATACAGAAAACCAGGTGCTGGAGTTATTCCCGGGCGCTGAATGGAAAACTACGTGACATCACATCTATATCCGGTTTTGAAAACATTGGCAATATATGCAATCAACGTGCCTCTCTATAAACAAACCTCCCAAAGATAAAAAGGAACAGTCACTCGGCAGACATCGAAGGATGGGAATGTAAGTTCCACGTGTCGGACAATGGCGCCATGAGCCAAATTACAAACTGACCGAGAGGAACAGAGTGGGTTAAGTAAATAGTATATCAAATAAAGAGATGGCATAGTGGAGTAATGGATAGCGACTCGGATTGAGGAAGAGCTGAGTTCGAATTCCAGTCGAATCCATTACATTCACTTACGTGCTAATACCCTTAGAAAAGGTATGAATCCTCTTCTCCCCCAGCTATGGGTAAATAGTAGTACAGACCGGGTTCTATAACCTTGGATGGTCTACCGCAGAAAGAAATGGCAACATACTGCGGGAAAAAAATCTGCCTCGTCAGTCATGTATCGAAAGATACATGATCGCCTAAGCGTGTATCACGCATGGCACATAACTGACTGATGTCAAATACGAAATATTAAAATCCCGTGTTCTTCATTAATCTGAACGTGTTATTTGTTTGTAATCATTTCGCTACAAGCAAGGGGATATAGCCACCAAGACGCAAGGAATTACTGAGAAAGAAACTTAGAAAATTATGGGGAAAGGGCCGTAAGAAATGGATTCAAGGGAAAGAAGACGACAATTGACAGCTAATTTCATTTTTTTAAGATTGTAAATTACAGGTAAGCAAGAGGCCGGAAGAGAGAAGAAATTATTAGCATAGAACTTGCGGTTATATTTAGCAATTTCAGCAGTACAAAGGATGAGACCTAGCTTCCAATCTAGTACTACGTTTAAATTCGTACTATTCGAAATTTAAAAGAACAATTACAATGAACATATTTATAAGAAAGGAACAGAGAAGCTACGCTGGATAAGTGATTGAAGTCAAAATGTCAGTTCTGGAACGATTATATGGCACATTTTCTTTGGATTTTGTCAAGAATCTCAAAATACATAGCAGGAAAAAATCACCGCCTATATGGCAGCAACAATATTCAAAGCACGGACAAATAGGTGACAAAATGCAAGATCGATTCTGGCGAAAAAAAAGTCTTGCGCGACATAGTGCACCAACTGTGTTAACAATGTTTTACAATTAAAGTCTTGTTTAATTATAAGATAAGGTTACGGCCGAGACTGAAATGAAAATAACGTATGTTTGTCAGCAAGGGACGTGGCATATTAGGGAGCCATGGTGATGATCGAGATAAGATTTACATTTGATGTGGTTTAGTAACTCGTGGTTTCATTCTAGGACAACAGAAAAGTGGAATGTACATTAATGAAATTGCGATTTAAAAAAAAATTTTTTTATTGATAACCATCCAATAAGCGACTCGGAACGAGAAATCACAGTGCAGAGTTCGAATTCTACTCGAATCCATTGCATTCACTTACTTGCAAATATTCCTGGAAAAGGTATGTATCCATTTCCTTTCAACTTTAGGTTAAATAGTGGGATTTATAACTGGAAAAATCATTTTAATTCTAAAAATAAAATATTAAATTGTTTTTTCACCCAAATGATTAATGCAATATTCATAAAAAAAAAAAAAAAAAAAAAAAAAAATTGTTATATTCCGAAACATGTTTCGATTTCAAATGACTCACAAGCAAGCCGAACAAAAACAATTAGCCAATCAAATGACATTATTTACATTATTCGGGTTATTGTCCTCATCTTTGTCACCATATTTATTACAAAGATTCGGCCCTTCATTATCTGTTTATATTTCTGAGATGAGGTATTATGTACACTAATTACATTATTCGGACTATTGTCCTCATCTTTGTCGCCATATTTATTACAACGTTTCGGCCCTTCAGTATCTGTCTATATTTCTGAGATGAGGTATTATGTACACTAATTACATTATTCGGACTATTGTCCTCATATTTGTCATCATATTTATTACAACGTGTCGGACCTTGTACAGGCCGGCCTTTTTCAGGTGGTTGGAATGTCGAATTGAACCCTTAATTTCGCTCACTGGGGTAGACTATTCTAGTTCCACGTACCATATGCTAGGCCACACAAAATCTCCTGAGCCGACCAAGCATAGAAATGAATACAATATGGGAACCAGTAATAAGGAGTGCCAGAGAAAAGCGATAATAACAAAAAATTGCAATATGAGCTCTTGAAAAAAACGGTTGCTGAAGACATTAGGTTTATAATACTCAGAAATTCATACACAGATGTCCTCAACGACACATGTCACAGTGGAAAAAGATGTTAGTTAGACACTAAGAGTGTGAGTTCAATACATGGTTAAGGCGGTGTTGAACTTGGAGAGGGGAATTAACACGAGGTAACTGTAAACCGATATCCATTACACATGTCACGTGGAACTAGAACAGTCTACCCCAGCGAGCGAAATAAAGGGTTCAATTCGACATTCCAACCACCTGAAGAAGGCCGGACCGTACAACGTCCGACACGTTGTAACAAATATGGCGACAAAGATGAGGACAATAGTCCGGATAATGTAAATGGTGTACATAATACCTCACCTCAGAAATATAGATAAATCAAAGTGACAATCCTTCAAATTTAAAATGTGAAATGATCGAAAAATGTTTAAGGGATGAATAAGAGGGATATTGTCAAGTTTTCAGGCCTTGTGAGGATTTAGTTTGCAGAGGATAGCAGAAAAATGAACGGAGTTATGCGCACATCATTCATTCGGTGGTGTGTGGGATCAAACAAAAATACTCAGCATAAGTCATGAGCAGATGTGGAATAGAATTAATGATTACATTTATCGGATAAAAAGAGGTGACTGTTTCGATCCGAATGGCCGCAGGAAGTAGTGATTCATGCGGGTGACTGAACGGTAAAGAGAAAACAAACGTTTCATTTGATATTTCCGGGATGTCATAAAACTTTCTTTGTCGGCTTTCACTCGGAAAGAAACCTCGATGATACAATTTTCAATGAGTAGATTTAAAAAATTTCACTGCGCAGAGCCGTCGCAAAAATAATCGTGAAATGAGTACCAATCACCGTGTTGGCAAATAAAAATGTATCCTGTGAATAGGGAGTTCTTGTTTAAGAGACGAGCGGAATGAAATCTATAGACACTACCACGTGATCCCAGTTGCCAAGAGGACAAAATTGCTAGCAAGTAGGTAAGGAAAATATCAAGTAAAGAAGCGTTTCCCTTAGAATTATATGAGAAAGTAGCAGGGGAATTTAGCGAAAGAGAAAGTCGTTTACTGAGAAAAAAGGGCACGTGTGTGGTATACAATATGCCGAAGACAAAATAATAAAAACAGAAACAAATCAATCGCAAGTGTTGCCATAAATGCATCGCAGATATTCTAATAATGTGTGTCCTCTCCCACCTGTTGAACAATGAAAAAAAAAAAAAAAACAAAACCAAAAAAACAAAAAAAAACTGTTACGTCGATAAAAGCAGTTGGCGTGCTCGAAAAGGGAAAACCGTTTTTGTTTTTTTATTATATTTTTCTGCCTCGTCGATCGGCTTGCAGGGTGATTTCTGACCGTTTATTTGGATTTCTGACATTGAACCTACAATCCATGATTTCGATATTTCTTTCTGCTCCTGGATCTTCGAGCTTGGACTTTCGATCTGTTTATTTCGCTGTGGAATTGGGCTGCCCTACCAATTATTTGAATACATTGTTTTCAAGTAAATAAACATAGTTTAAAGCTTCTTCGCTACAGGAAATCTATTTGACTGAGACATCTAGTAATTTAGAAGTTCGATGTCTGAACGACAGCAAGGTCTGTGACATTAGAATGATCAAGCGACTTGACATGGTAAGCATTGAAGTCACCAGACACAAAGCTAGATTAGAAAGATTAATAAGATAGAAAGATATTTCTATAGTTATATATCTAACAATAGGCGCGTGGCCAAGTAGTTGGTACATTCGCTTTCAGATCATGAGACTCGAATTCGGATCTCATCGTCGTAACTTCTTTGATGTTATCGGCTTATCGAGGCGATCCCAGCATTCGGCACCCAAGTGCTGGACAAATATACAAGTAGACCCAAGCCTTGTCAGTCATATTGGGTGGAAGGAAATGTTTGAGAGCCGTCGATGGTCGTGTTAGCACGAAGTCATAAGTCATCGTGACCGATGGGGTGGGCGAAGTGGCATTGTTCAGACTAGTGATAATGCGCTCTTTTCTAAAATCTGTAACTAAAATCTGCTTAGCAGTATAAGTCATAGGTGGGCTCTGTGAGTGTTGAACAAACCCATATATGCCTAAACAGGCATCTGCAACAAGGCTTGGCTAGCCGCTCTCGTAGACCGGCATACTCAGATACGAGCCACCAGCTAACAAGCAACAGTTCTGGGAAGAGGAAAGATAAAACACATTAAACTCTTGTAATTTCCAGCTATTTTTCTGTTATGATTAATTTGAATTTTACTAAGAAACTGGCAGGTCTGGTTAGAAGAAAAGAAAAGGTAGCTAGGCCTCTATGGAATATCAGTCTTCCTATAAAATAGTGAATGTTGAACAATTCTCTAACAGAAGAATAGGAGACATGACGTAACAGAGATGATGTTTTATAGAAAAATGATGAAAAAAGAAAAAAAGAAAAAAAAAGAAACATGTGGACAACAAGGAAGTTTTAAGGAGCATAGCACACACACACACACACACACACACACACACACACACACACACACACATTTATACAAAAAAAATCAGAATGAGACAGTTAAAGTATCCGGGGCGTATAATGAGAACAGAAGGCCTGGAAAATTTGACACACACAGTGCATACTGGTGGCAAGTGGGATAAAGAGAAACGGCGAAGAAGCTATCTTACGAGCATTTATAAATAGATGACAAAACAGAGACTGATAAGAATAGTAAGGAGGAAATATTTATAGTTTCAAGATAAAGGAAGTTATGGGGAGCCATAATCGCCTACGTGTTGAAGGGACGCCGCAAATAGCAGGAAAAGAGTACCTTGTTTATGGAAGACAGAATAAAACATTGTGTTATCATGCTAGTCTCTTTTATATATTACTTTATTCTTAAACGTCTGAATACGTGCATTATTTTCTAATATCCTAATTTGCCTCTTAACAAAAAGTGCCGTAAATGACACCTTAGCCATTCTTGCTATATGCACGGACATAGACAATCATTATGGTATAAACGTTTTTGTTTATAGAAATAAGCCTAATAAATTAATGAATACCGTATTTAATCTTGCATAAGCCAACTTCGTATATAGTGAATATTTTTGCATGAATTTTAAACCCACCATTAAAAAAAAATATCTGTGTATCGTGCAACTCTCTATTTTTGGGATAAAAACTGAACATAAAATCTCGGGCTATATTAAAGTATCATGACTTCGCTTCGCAAAACGAAGATCAAGATGGAATCTGTACACGTCGCTTGCAGGCAGGTTTGTGACTGATAGGCCCAATACGGGACCGGAATACACGGTCGCAGGCACTGCCCGAATCTGGGTATTAGCACCTGATACGGGGTCATAGCTATAGGCAAATATTGAACTTCCCCACCACCAAAAAAATATTAATATAAGTATAAAAAAATACATATTTCTAGTAAAATTACCAGTAATACATTTTTTCCGTAGCTGAAGTCATGCAATTGCAAAATATTTAAATTTCGGTATTAAATAAATAAATAACTCACAGTGGTTTTGCTGTTAAACAAAATCAACAAAATTATTTTTTTCATATAAATAAGTGTTTAGAAAAGGAAAGACGGTCGTTGGGTCTTCGTTTAAAATGAGAAACTATTAATAAAGTTAAGGAAATGTAGAAAAAGACATGACTGGAGTAATATACAAGGAAAGCTTTAAAATGGAAAAAAAAAACTTTCCAATTTCAAATCTTTTAAATACCAATTTCGAAAAGTTGCGGCAATTTTATGGATCGGTTCCATTTAAATAGGATTAAAGGCTTAAATTACATTCATCCATAGCAGTAGGAGTGTAGGTTAAAGAAGTAGAAAAAAAAGACGGCAGAGAGCGATGGAGAGTTAGTTAAAGATACATGAAGAAAAAGAAGGTGTCATATATATTTATTAGAGAAAGAATATATATATATATATATATATATATATATATATATATATATATTCATGAATTATTCACACAAAAACAAATGCAAAGGTTAATGATTTAATTGGCGAGAAATCCATCGTCGCAAACAATTCAAATAATATACAAAAACCTCCGAATCTGTTATGAATGAAAAGATCCTTGTTTCTATAAATTTCTGCCGTATTAGTTTTTATTTTTACTACAAGCTTTCGTCTGTTCCTACAGACATCTTCAGGTATAGAATAGATGTTGTTCTTTTTTTTTTCTCTTAGTAATAAGAGGACAACGAAAATATATGTATTGTTGTATCCGAAAATGCTATTGGAAATGAGTTATTGTTTTTGGAGCGCGCAGTAGCAACGCTGAGTTTGATTTTAAATTTTTAAAAAATTGTGCGTTCATTATACAAATATGGTGATAAACGAATTTTTACTGGTAAATTTTCTGTCAAAGTGGCATGAACTATATTGTTCAATAATTACAGTAATGTCGCACTTATTATCTAAAAGTCGCACTTAGATCAGTTATTTTAATTACGATAAACGTGCAATCAATTTACAAATTCATGAATTATTCACACAAAAACAAAATGCAAAAGGTTAATGATTTAATTGGCAGAGAAATCCATCATCGCAAACAATTCAAATAATATACAAAAACCTTGAATCCGTTTGAATGAATTGATCCTTGTTTTATAAATTTTTTTGAAATTTTGAATTTGTTTTTTTGAAAAATTCATGAAATTTTTAAATGATTTTGCACGTTTATTAATATATATATATATATATATATATATATATATATATATATATAGATATATTTTAGAGAGAGAGAGAGAGAGAGATACAGAGAAATATATACAGTGCCGTTCGATAAAAGTGACTCACCTGATATTTTTTAATAAATGTTCTCTTCACCGATGAAACGAAAGTTGAGCTAAATTCAAAGGATAAGCGATCCGAAGAAGCTTTGAAAGCTCTTTGAATTTAACAGTAAATACTGTCAAGCATCCGTTCAGTATAATGTTCTGGGATTGCTTTTCTTTTCATGGAACTGGTTTCTTAAAACCTATTGAAAAGACCCCCAGGAGTGAGCAGTACAAGAGAATTTTAGAGTCTTGTCTTCTCCCTTCTGCTGAAAGTGCAAATCGACCCCACCAAGCTCATTTTTATGCAGGATAATGCTCCCTGTCACAAATCAAAATTGATGAAGGAATACTTTGATGAGAAGCAGGTGAGTGTTATGACATTTTGCCCCAATCTCCTGACCTCAACCCCATAGAAAAACTTATGGAGCATTATAAAATACAATCTCGAGAAAGCAGTTGAGCAACATGCTCCATAAGAAAATATTTGAAGAGAGATAGAGAGAATGAATTAATAGAGATGAGAAAAATAATCAAGTCAGAGAGAAAAAAGGGTAGAAAGAGAGATTCAAAATAAAAAGAACCCATAGATTAGAAAAAGAGAGAATTAAATTACCTATTAAAAATAAATTAGAAAAATTAAATATTATAAAAAAATAGAGAGAGAAAGAAAAAAGAAATGAGAGAAAAAAAAGAGTCTTTTAGAGAGAGAAAAAAGAAAGAAATTTATAGAAAAATTAAATAATATTAGAAAAAAAAAGATTCATGAGAAAACTTTTTTATTAGGAGAGAGAAGGGCTTTTAATGAAGAGAGAAAATTAAAAAAAAAAAAAGATAGAGAAAAAATTTTAAAAAAAAAAAAATCTTTTTTATCGAAGAGAGAGAGAAAAAAATAATCAGGAGAGAGAGAAAATAAATACACACAGAGAGAAAATATAGATATATATATATATAGAGAAATATAGAAAAATATAGCGATAGATACAGAGACAGATAGAATTAGACGGAGAGAGAGAGAGAGAGAACTGTTCCACAAAAAAACAAAAAAAAAACCCCAAAACCTGAGAATTCTAATCGAAGTCAAGTTTAAAATCGTAGCCATTAAAAATCTTCATTGTTATTCATTTGGTTTTATTAGATTTTGAATTTTCTTTTCACGCCAAGAAAATTGCTTTTAGCAGCAGAAAGAACAGAAAAAATGTTTCCATTTGAAAATACAAAACATTTAAAAAAAAAAAAGCAAAAAAAAAATTCCGAATTTAAGTCCTTTCGAGTAAAAATGTTAAATGTGTATTGTAAATTAATTTGATGATATTTTATATGAATATTTTTTTTGTAAAAAAGGATTTCAGGCCAGTTGAGGCAAAAAAACCCATTTTGTTTATTCGGTCAATCATTTCGCTCATGTAGTGTCCAGTTTTTCTTTCTTGAAGGTTTTTTAATTTAAAAAAAAAAGATAGTCCTTTCCAATGTTTTTTTCAATTTCATAAGAACGTTTTTTTGCATTTTATTATTCATTCCTAATAATTATAGAAATGCATTGACAATTCAGGAAAAAAAAAATATTAAATGGTCAGAAATTTAATTAATTATTTAAGCGCTATTATATTTGTAATTAGTTTGTGTGTGTATAAATGCGGAATTTTAAAACAAGCTCTGTCGGTGGACTAAGAGGAACATATGTTTTTTTTTTAAAGAACCTCTTGTTAACTAAAAAAAAAAAAAAAAAAAAAAATAAAAAAAAAGCAATGATAATTTTGAAGAAATAGTTATATTTGAATTTATATATATATATAAAAATATAAATATAATATATGATATATATATATATATATATTTCTCTCAAACAAAACCGATTTGGGCCGGAAATTCATCTCAAAAAAAAAAATAGAGTTCTTCAAATGACAAATCTATGGAAATTCAAAAATCTCATTCGAGAAGTCTCTCACTTTACCTATTGATTAATTATATTTTAAATTTGAAAAATTTATTTCCTCGATAAATATATTTTTGAGATATTTTAAACTGAATTTAAAACAAAGGTTTTGTATATTTTAAATTCAATATAAATTAAAAATTTATTAAAATTACTACATAGTTATTAAAAAATTTTAAAATTTATTAATCCATTCATAATGTTGCTAAATTAATCCAATGCTGGATATTAAAGGAAAACAAATATGGGGCAGATTTTCAATTTTTGATTATCCTGATTCAAAAATATTTATATGTTTATGTAAAGCAATATAAATTTAAAGTCAGAGGTGTTTTAGACACATGGACGAACAGACAGATTTTACTGTTTATTTAATTATAAGAAATTGTATAGTAAATAAACATTTTCCTGGAAATTTATAGTGAAATTTTCAATTTCAGTTAAGGCGATAGAATGCATGTTGAGTTGCGTTTTTGGAATTGGGAACGTCAAAAATCAACCATGAAAGAAATTTATCTGTCTAAATATTTTATTAAAACAACGAATTTTGACAAAACCGGAAACTGACATAAGATGATTTCGTTAGAGACAAAGAACACATTTTTGAAGTTTAAAATAACATATATTTGCGATATGGCAGTGGACGATTAAAAATTTCCTCCAATTTTGAAAGATTTTTTTTGAGGCAATATAAAAATGTTTTCAATTACACAAATGGATGATGAGAATTCCATTTGACGCAACATATGAGCAATTTAAAAATATAAAATAAAATGGACAATTAGTGCGAGACATTAGACTCAATAACAGACTGTTATTATAAAGACTAATTTTGTGACTTGATATATATTTCGAAAAGAAAGGCAAGAGAATTTTATTTTTTTTGAAGAAGGATTTTTTGAATAATCTATTTGAAGAGTTTATTTTAAAAAAATATTATGTTACCTTTTGAGGAATAATTAAAGGTTAAACATCGACTTAATAAAAATAGATCCAGAAATAAATAATATATATATAATATGAAGGGAAAAATACATACAAAATTTGTTTATATTAATGAGATTCTTGGACGATTTGCATTAAAAACCAGGATAAAAAAAAAAAAGGCAAATTAAAATTAAAATTAATACGTTATATTAGGATAAATTTAAAATTCATATTACGTTCAATGTCAAAAAAAAAAATTATTTCTCTAGTTCAAATGAAAATCTCATTATATTTTTAACAAAACAATGTTTATTGGTTTAGTTATTTTGTTGAATCTATTATATTTTATGTGAAAAATTTTAAAAAAAAAATCTTAAAAAGGCTTGTAAAAAACACCGTCTATATCAGATATTGTCTATATCCTTTTTTGATGAGCAAATGAACATATAAAATGGCGGGCAATTGGAAATTAAATTGCTAAATATACGATGGTGAATATTAAAATGTATTTCAACATACCAAAAGTAATATTCAAAATATGCGAAAGATAAATATCTAAAAAATAAAAATAAAAAATAAAATAAACCAGGTTAAACAAATTAGATATAACTGTGAAATATTACAAGACAATATTTTCCCGAAAAGTACTTAAATTTGTTTTGAAAAGGGTCATTAAAATACAAATAGTTCTTCAGACGAAATATCATTTTTTCGAATCGAAATCAAATAAGCGAAGACAAAGAACAAAAAAAAATAGTCTCAGAATATTTAAATTGGTTGCTTATAAACAATTTTAAAATCAAATAACTTATTTTTGTAAACACTTGACGTTAAAGGCAAAACTGAAATTGACCATACAAAATAAGTTTTTTTTCATTTTATTCTTCCATTAAGTTTAGCAGTCCTATAAAGCCACTGCAAAAATAAAATTATTTTTTATTTAAAAAATTTGGTAAATAGTTCAAAAACTGACGTTATGATGTCGTAAAAAAAAATAGCAAACTTTTTTTAAACAATTTCGCTATGCGTTTTAAATTTTTTTGAAATCATTTCGCCCAACAATCAATAAAGCCACTGAGAAGTTTTGGATTTACTGAATGTTAAAAATATTAAAAAAAAATACTATTAAGGACAATAAAGATTTGATATTAAGACAGAAGATAACGATTGACCTATTATTTATATTTATTTTTGAAGATCAAAAATTTGAGTTGGGAAACAAGAAGCCAGATGAGAGTTTTTCAAGCGACGCTTGATACAGAAGACACTGTTAGCAAGAACTTACGTGTTTAATATTAGCCATTTTAAGTATAAAATGAGAACTAAATAAATCTATTTTTTAATTAAATTTTAAAATCAAGATACCATAGGGGAAAGTTCATCAAAACAATTATTGTTTGAAAGAAAAAAATAGAATAGGAAAATACTTTAAACGGTTGAAAATTGACTGAAGGCGAGAATGCCATGATAAAAAGGTGAATATATTTGCAGATACTTTTTTCGATTTTATTAAGAATAATAAATATATAGCAGGAACAAAGACCAGATGCGACAGAACTATTAAAAGTAGGTACCTCCACGAAATCGCTAAAAAAAAAAGAGCATAGCTTGATGAAAAAAGACTAAAACTTGATGAAAACAAAATTTTATCGTCTAAATGCTTATGTTATTATTAAGAGGAAAGACCAAAGTTTTTTTTTTTTATTTTTAAAAAATTTTTTCCTTCTTTTTAGAACATTCTAAATTTTGATTAAAAAACCTTGTTTCTTTTTTGTATCACCGGAACTAGTAAAATAACATAGACAATTTTTTTTTTTTTTTTTTTTTTTGGTATGACACACATTAATTTGGAAAATCTTGCAAAAAATAAAAATAATTGTCGGATGTTAATGAAACTTTCAGAAACTATTCACAGATGATCGAAATTATTATAAATATGTTTTTTTTTTATAAAAGTCATGGTAGAAATTTTTTTTATATTTATTTACCCCCCCCCATAACTAATTTTATGAAAACGCTAGAAATTGATCGCATCGGTTTAGTGATTACAATAGTTAAAAGCACAAGGCTTTGAGGAATGCAAATCATGTTTTTTTTTTTTTTTTTTGGATTGGACCCCCCCCTACCTGAAAATCAGCTCTGAATTGTAACATACAAAACTCAATAAAACAAAGATATTATTTAATTTCAAATGCTTTTATTTTTTTTTAATTGTTTTTTATGAATATGGACAATATTTTCTGAAAGCAAAAAAAATTTTTTCGATGAAAAATGAATTTTTAATACAATTATTTTTATTTATTTAATTATAATAGATTTTTTTTTACATTTAAGTTTTTAAAATATTATAAAATTAGTTAAAAGCCGCATCGGGTTTTAAGTGTCCTTATGAGATAGATTTTTTTTTTAGCGCGTTGTAAATTGTATCATTTTGACTAATCAGAAGATCCGCAGTAATTAAGAAATGTAATTTTTGTGTTTATAATCGGGCTGTAATTATAAAGTACGGAAGACCAACCAGAATATAATTAAGTTGCGTTATTTGAGTTAAGCATTGTTCTCCGCTGTTAAGGCCTTTACTTTTTTGCGAAACATGTGTGGAGAAGTTAATTTGATTTTTTCAATTTCAACTGAGAAGGGTACCTACAAGTATCAGTATCATCTTGTGAAATTTATATGATCTTATTTTTATATTAATCTCAGTTATGACATTTTTCCATAAATGAAATATCAAAATTAATAATAAAATGAATGGAAATACAAATAACACAGTAAAATGTAATAAATGTACATAAAATTATAGTATTTTATGTACACTTCTGATAAAATTTCATAAGAAAGGTACCTATAAATTAATTAGATACCTTTCTTATGAAATATGAAATTTAATCTCACTCTTAACAGTCTTATTTTAATTTCTTTATAATATATTTTCCATAAAGCATCGTAAACGTAAAGGTGAAAGCTAAGTACAAAAAAAAAAAAAAAAAATTAGAGCGCTGAAAGTTTTCCTTAAAAATAACGAGGTAAATAATTTGTTCACTTAAATGTAAATAATTTCACTTTTCTCCTTCCGTAGAACAAATTATCCTCACGGAATCCGTCAATATGTCATTCATCACCTGTCAAGTGACGCGAAAGTTTATGACCTGCTTTGTTTTATTTTCAAATTACATCTTTTCGGCGCAGAAGCTAAGTTAAGCTTGGTTCAAAATATTTTAAATAAACATTATAATTTCTGATTTTCTTAAAAGAAGTTTTGAAAAAATGATAATTGATATTTAAAAGAATGTCAAAGTTAGTTTTTCATTTTTGTTTTTATAAAATGGAAAAAAATGGTCAATTTTGATTATCTGTCAAATGACAAAAAAAAAAAAAACAAGATTTTTGACGAAAATTTTGAACATGCTAGGAACGATTAAAAAATGTAAAAAAATACCCCCAAAATACTTTGATCTTCCTCTTAATAACAAACATTTAAACGATAACATTTTATTTTCGTCAAGTTTGTCGTCTTTTTCATCATGCTATGCTCTTTTTTTAACGATCTCGTGGAGGTACCTAATTAAAAGCATGGACGAAAGATAAACTTCCGGTTATGTAAGATCGCTTCTGGCGTGATAAACCTTCCGGGTTAGTAATTGCTAAAAATATTTAGCATACAGGTGGGCAAAAAAAATGCTAAAATTTTTCATTAAAATTCAATTGACTTCCAAAAAAAAAGGCATTCAGGTTTTAAGATTTATTCAAGGTGATTTAAAATGCAGTACATTACAAAACCAGTATATTTTAATATAATAATTTTTTATTCATTTAAAGTTTTTTTTAAAAAAAAAAAAATTTATTTAATTTTTGTTGTACAGTATAATCATTTAAAAATTTACTGTAATACATTTGAAAAATAAAGTAAAATTTAGGAAAAGGTTATAATAATAAAATATAACGGTCAGATGTTGAATCAGATAATAAACAGAATAATGAAAAAAAAAAAATTCAAAATAAAATGTTTTTTTTTATATCAAAGAAAAAAATTTTACGTTTAATAAATTACGGTATGATATTAAAATTACTTTTGCTCAGAATGTCAACCACCATTCCGTTTAAAGAATATTTACAAAATAATTTTTTCAAACATGTCAAAATGTATTTTTTTTTTTTGTAAAAAAAAAAATAAAAATTGAAAAAAAAACGTAAAGAAGTATACAAAACCAATAAATGCAGCAAAATAACTTTTTATTTATGCAACTAAAGAATTAAGAATAGATGTCCAATAAAATGGAGCTTGTAAAAACAGAAGATAATTTTATAAAAAAAAAACAGAAATAACAGATAGTAATGGCAAAATAAATGGACATATAGAATGTACAAATGCTAAACACATGCAAAATGATAAGTTTTTAGGTCGTAAATATTTTTCAAAAATCTTCAATTCATACCAAAAAGTTAACGATGTGTGGAATTAAAAAAAAAAAAAAATTATAAAAAACAAACAGAGATTTAAAAATTTGGGTCAAAAAAAAAAAGACAGTTTTCAACAGTTTTTACAACAATATTAAAAACTTTTTACCGATTACCATACAAAAAAATGCGATTATGACATTTTCAGGTCGAAGGAAATTTTTAAAAAGCAAAAATGAAAAAAGAATTAAATTTGTTTTTTTACATATCAGAAAATTTTATTTTTGAAATAATTTATGAAAAAATTTTAAAAAAAAAAAAAAAAAAAAATTTAATCCAAAAAAATACATTTTTTAGTTTTGTGTAAATGTTTCTTCCTTCTAAACAATTTTCCCAACTTTGATTTAAACATTCCAACGCTTTTGTTTGTTTAATGCATTTTTTTGAAAACAATGTTGTTACTGGGAAAGCGTTCTTCAGTTTCTTTTAACAATGTTAAATAAAGAGGTTATTTGATTAAAATCGCCTCAGGATATTGTGTTTTGAAACCAAATAACATCAACATTCAACTGATAAATTGATATATAAATATATATATATATATATATATATATATATATATATATATATAAATTGCCGCCATAAAATAAATTAAAAAATTTTTTTGAATTTTTAATTGTTTAAAAAAAATCGATGTACAGTATTACGTTTTCTGTGAAAAAACCATCTTCATGACGCAATTCATTAAATGTTAAAAATTTCAAACAACATGACAAAGTTTATATTTATTGTAGAACAAAAAATATCAGGAACATTTCAAAGTTTTTAAGTCAGTCGAAGGACAGTGCTGAGGATTCAGAAAGATTCAGAGGAGTCTAATGGTGATTACAAATGTTTGAAATGATCACTAATGATAGTGATGTTATATCTCCATTAAATCTTTTTTTTTAATTTTTTTCAAGTTTGAGACGTATATCAATATAAAAAGGCAGTACATACCAATCTATATAGGACATAAATGTATATATATGGAATACACTATAATAAAACTGGATTTTTTATATGACAATATATTAAAAAGTTCAATTTAAAATATTTCTTTTCATACATTTCAAATCTCAATAAATCCGTACATTATAATAAACTTCTGCAGTATGGAATCAGCCTGAACTTTCAAGAAATAAATTAAATATACTCCTCTGTGTTTCTTTTTAAACCTGTGTCTAATGTATGGATTCGTCATGATCTCTAAAATTTTTTTCCTCTCCTCAGCCAAAGATTTAACCCACGAATTTCACAAGTTCAAAAATGAATGTCAAGGACCATTTAAAATCTGGCCATGAGAGTTGTGTTTCAAATTGAAGACCATTCGGACATAATGTAATTGACTATCTGATTATCAATGTATAATATATATATCTCTTCCTTATATAATATCTCCATCCTCTCAAGAATCAAATTTAATCACAATAGCATATCTGACAACAAATAAACAAAAATTTCCCTCCACTAAAACTTTTTGCTCGCATATTCGTGTTTGGTATCTTTAACGAATCACAAAACCCTGGCTCGAGAATGCTAAAACTGACCGGGCAGGCAAAATGGCCTCTAAAATCAATTTCTCAATCCCTCACGCAATAGTCGACTTTTTTTTCATCCCCTTCAGATAATTTTAGGTAATCTCTCTTCTCGATCTGTGTTTTATCCATCCCCGAATCTTGTAGCATCAACAAAAAACTCCTTGTAAATCAATAGATAAACTGAAGGCAATTTTTTTTGACCGCATTCATCAAAAACAAATTATGACCGTCAAAAGAATTGCAGGAGATTCTCAAATCGTCTGCAGGCCGTGGTTGAAATCAATGGCGATTTTATTGAATAAATTTACTCTTTAGTATTTAAAGATAATTTTGGTAAATATATCTGTTAAAATGTGATGTCAGTGTTATTTTCATTTTTGCCGAATTGAGACGACAATTTATCCATCTCACCATTATATATATTTCCTGTTTGTACGTCATTTTTGTAGATACAAATATTTAAGTAAATGGTTTGTTTATAATAAACAGTATTAACTATATTTACCGGCTTGAATGTCCGAGAAATTTTGTAGAAAATATGTCCTCCGACAAACAGCACGTCAGGCCAAATGACGGTTCTGTGTAGGATACAGGTTCAATTCCAATTTCAATTGCCAATGTTCAGCAAGAAGATTTTAATATGATTTCTCATCAAAAATTTTCCACAGGTTCTATATGAGGATAAACAGTATAAGGCGTTAATCATAAACATTGACATACAACTTAAATATTTTTTATCTATGCTGTCTATAACGTATAAATGAAATTATATATATATATATATATATATATATATATTTAAATTTTAATCCCCATGAATCACATTTTTTTTTCCTGTTTATTTCTCTTATCTGTTACCCCTCTCTAAAGCTTTCATTTTTCCCTTATTCGTCTCCCCTCTCATTTTTTATTCCCGGAATTATTTTTTTCTCAATTTCTTTTTTAATTTGTAAGTCTGATGAATTGGATAATAATTACGATTTAAATGTAATAAATTATAACCATGGAATATTAGTGTTTGATTTTTTATATTATATTCTTACTCTCTCCTGTTTTTTTGAGTTCTACATGATTTTCTATCCTCTTGAAATTTTATATATAAAAAAAAAGTGAAAATAGATGAAAAACACTTAAAGCGACAGTCTGTTTCATGCTAGATGAAATCGTCAAGCCAAAAGCACTTATTGCATCTAGCATATTTTTCAAGTCAACTACTAAAAATGTGACATCTATATTCATTTTATATATATATATATATATATTCTGATATAAGCATTTTATCCCATAAATATGCAAATATATATTAATATATATTTCTTCATATATGTGTGTGTGTGTGTGTGTGTATTAACCACTAAAGTTTTATATATTATATATATATATATATATATATATATATATATATATATATATATTTCATCGATAGAAAATAACCGTAATAAAATAAATAAAATAAAAATAAATATAGAAAATTATTATTGACATTATTTATCATACATACGAAAACTGTTCTCATCATTTTTGTTACTATAAGAAAATTTCGGAAGCTGTATTTTCTGGCTGTTATTTAGGAACCTACCACCCCTCTTGAAGATGAACTCGTCTACAAACAAGGACGTTAACTAGTGGCATGTCAAAAGACAGTGTCGAAGAAGTTCTGAGCTGAGTTAGTTATAGACTACATCAGGCGATATCTGTACCAACTTACCAACTAAGAATAAAAACCCCATTTTATTGTTACATGTTATTTGGCGTTTGTCTTTATTAACCCCAAATTAACATCATAACACTGGCCTTCAAGTGTTTGTCGATCTAGGATAACCTACACTTTATTCAATCAACAAGGGTCAATTGTTTTCTTTCTGCAGTCCATGTCTCCTGATATTTTGTCTCGTGTTCACCGCATCCAATGGACTGAACTCACACAAATCTGCAATGAATATTTTAATCCGCGAAGCTACTGTTCCGTGGAACAGTTTTGAGTGAAGAACTTGATGGTTTAAACCTAACCTGCCTGATGATAGTTGCTGTTGCTTGCCATTTGTGTCTGCACTCACCGATCCGATTGACCTACATCGAATTTCGAACGGAACACTTTATTTAATCTATGGGTGTAAAAGTTGCTTTCGTTCCGGCGTCTATATTTAGGGATATGCCTTGTTTCTTTCATATTTTGTACTGTTCCATTATCGGTTGCTTGTTTTCCACATTATATCCGCCTTCAGATATCTGTCAATGCGGATAACCTTCAGGGAATTTGGAACTGAACACTTTATTTAATTTACGAGGGGCTGTTGATTTCTCTCCTTCCTATGTCCAGGGGAGATAACTCGTTAAGTTCTTATTTTAGCAATACTCAGTTATTGATAGCTCCGTTTCCACAAAGTCCAAGTACACATTGCCCGTTAATATCGTAATTGCGAGTTCAATCCCTAACCGGGCAGTGTATACTTGGACTCAGTGGAACCGTAATTAACGTCGAGACAATGGAATCAGGAATGTCTGATCATGTAGGTTAGTCGAAATCTACAATGGCCGAAACGTTGTGATTACAACAACGAAGATGGGGACAATATTACGCGTGAATTATAAGTTTTCAAAAACATTAATTTTTGCCATATTTAACGGAGGTATTTTTATCTGATCACGAAAAATGAGAAGACATATTTTATGTCGTTTTTACTCAATATATCTAGTCTATTAGCTTTTTTTTTTTGTACCTGCCAGTATTTCTGCCGGTAAAGTCCTGAAAAATAGTGACTTCAAGGCCGTTTAGTTCTACCATTTGTCAGTATATTGTTATCATAATTACCGACATTACCAATAAAATTATATATTACTAGAAAGACCCTGCTTTCCTATTTGAATTTTCTGATGAATGTTAATTTTTAAGCTAATGATTGGATTAGCTCATGTTTAATAACAAAAATTTCGTAAAAATTTTCCTATCCCATTTTTTAATTTTTGAGCTTAAAACTTTTAACAAAATATTGCAATAACAAATCAGAAATATGACTGCTGGGTGTTATTTTAAGAAGTAAGGGGGTACAAATGAAAAGATTTGAAATGAACAACTTTTTTCATTTCACTGAAACAGTCTTTAAACACTTCTATTTAGCCTTTTTTTTATTTCATTCATTTTCTCATGAAACCAAGTAGTGTCTTTGATATTATTTTTTTTACTTTTATTTATTTTATTTTTATTTTATTTATTTATTTATTTATTTATTTTTACACGAAATCAAAACGGAATAGTCCATTATTTATGAGATATTGCCAGAAGACGTTAAACACTTCTATATTGCTTTCTTTCTCTTTTATTCATTTTCTCACTGAAACCAAGTAGTGTCTTCATCACTCTTTCCACATAATCAAAACGGAATAGTCTAATATTCATGAGGTATTGACAGGACGTAAAGGTCGTGCGAACTAACGTAGTGGTGGGGGTGGAAGGCACATTTATAATAGGATTATTTTTTTTAAGACAAGAAGGCCCTTTGTTATTAGAGACCAAGTTAAACTGATTAAGTACACAACATTGGCAGTCAAAATAGCAGCAATATGCAAGAAACCTACATTCTACCAATTCAGAACTTCACAGCTAGGAACCGCAAGACACAAGATGAACAAAAAATTTCAGTAAATCTCAGAGAATGAAGAATTCCTTCGGAACCTGTTGCGCTGCCTTTTCATGCGGTCGTAGATGGTCAGATGAAATTAGATCCTCAGTATATTGAAAAGAGAGTTAAATCATTTTTGTTCCGTCTCTATTGTATATTCGACAAAAGCGAGATATTTTTGCTAACGTATATCTTGTTTTCTTAGTTTACATAGAAAGAGAATTCAATAAAATCCGATAATCCGTCGCTAATTTAAAAGCAAACCGCAGCTATATAGAAGCTGAAAAGTTACTGGCTTTGGTTCAATAGCGTATACTCCTCTACAGCCATTTTACATTATTACTTTTATTCGCCCACAAAAAATGAATACGTGAAGTGTTAGAAACACAAGTTTAAGCAAAAAAAAAAAAGAATTAAAATTGTAATTAGTTAGCATATAGAAAGAGAACTTATTAAATTTTAGAAACGTGTTTAATGCTATTTCTCCATCCATGAAAAATAAATTTTAATGTTCTAAATGTTACAAATGTAGTTTTACTCACGTTTTACGGGGATGTGCTTTACATGCATGTCACGACGGCATTTTCTCTTTACGGCCTCTCTGCAGAAACTATCCTCTGTACAGCGAAGTGCATACTAATTATGGGGAAGAAGGGGGACAATGAACCCAGCAGTACAAATATACCAAATAATTGATGTAATTGCTCCAGCCAACCGTTATCTGAAAATAAAAGCGAGTAAAATTTGAAAAAAAAAATAGCAAAAAAAGCAAAAAAAATGGCAAAAGAAAAACCAATAAAATGTAAAAAAAAGCAAAAACAAAAAGTTAGAAAAAAGCAAAAAAACAAAAAGTTAGAAAAAAGCAAAAAAACAAAAAGTTAGAAAAAAGCAAAAAAAAAAGTTAGAAAAAAGCAAAAAAAAAAAAGTTAGAAAAAAGCAAAAAAAAAAGTTAGAAAAAAGCAAAAAAAAAAATAAAAAAAAGCAAAAAAAAAAGTTAGAAAAAAGCAAAAAAAAAGTTAGAAAAAAAAAAAAAAAAAAGTTAGAAAAAAGTAAAAAAAAGAAGTTAGAAAAAAGTAAAAAAAAAGCAAGATAACAGAAATATACTAAAAAATATAAAGGTGCTCATCAGGTGGCCATCGCTTCAGAGTACAACAAAATAGTTGGTTGGTTGTTTTGCTTCATGGTATATCAAAACCTCAGTGGGTCATTGAATGCCAAGAAAATTTTTGAAATAGATTCATAGCGATACTTTGGAAAAAAAAAGATGTGTATGTATACATATATATTTGAAACATTTTTAATTACTCATATTTTTTAGTACAATCCAACTTTTTAATGTCACCAACTGTTTGTATTACCGTATTTTTTAAGCGTTGCTAGTAATAATTTTTTTTTTTTTTTACAAAATATTTCTGGTATTAAAACCTATTTTTACACAAGTTTTGGTGTTAACTATTTGCCCATAGCTGAGACCTTAACAGGTGCTTCCACCCCGGGTCAGGGTGGACCTGAGAACACCAGCAATTAAGAGGTGGTTCCATGCTCCTCAAATCCTCCTGATCAGAGGACGTAGATTATCGTCTTACCCAGGGCGCGGATATAGTTTACCGTCATACCCAGGGCGCGGATGTAGTTTATCGTCATACCCAGGGCGGTACACAAAAGTGAAATTAAGAATGAAAAACTGAAAATCTTAATATCCAGGGATAGATGGAGATCATGGCCGAGAGTTGTTTCAGAAAAGTTTGACGATTAAGGCAGCTAAATCGACTTACCTGGGACATCTCGATACCTTAGAATACCGTGAATAGGAGACCGTCAGAGAAGACTGCCCCCCTCCTGTGGCGTTGCTTTTTATCAGAATCTCTCACTACATCGCGCACATTTGGCTGTGATGCATGTACTTATTATACTATTACATTCTGGATGTCATGACGGGAATATTGGATTTGTACCCCATCGTTACTTTATTGGTGTACCGTTTTCTCATTCAATAATAACAGAACAAGAAAAACGAGGAAGAAAAAAACAGATTTGAGAAATATCAATAACAACAGTTAATTGAATGCATCGATCCTATAGATTAGAATATCTTCCATTCATATTGGTACAACCACTAGTTGGCTGTTTGAAAATAATTCACTCGAAATCAAAAGGCTCATTGGACGAGCGAAAAATGCCTTCCAAAATCTAAGCAAAGTAATAAGCCTCAGAAATAGTTTGTTCGAAACTAAGGAAAGGGTGCTGAACTCTTATGTAATATCGGTCCTCCTAAATCGTATAAAAATTTGACAATCACCTCACAGGTAAAGAAAAGACTGGACGCAACAGAAATGCAGTTCTACAGAAGGATGATGAAAATATTATGGACGGAGTACAATAGCAAAAAAAAGATGTCTTAAGGAAAATGGAAGCAAAAAGCTCACTTATATTCAGAATCAGAAAGAGATAGCTGAAATATCTTTGACGCATAATAAGAAAAGAAGACCTGGAGAATATGACACTCACATCAAGCACAACAGAAGTAGCAATAACAGAAACTTCTTTGCCAGCTAAGGGACATGGCGTGTAGCACGGTCCTATGTGGAATCGCATTCCTTGGTGGTTCTCGAGTCAGGGTTTCCACGTACGCCAATGACGTATCCATTTCTGTGCCGCAGCAACATTAAGATGTTACAGAAGGCACTTGAACGGTTCAAGAAGGTAACGAGGCCAAGATTAACCGCAACAATCTTCCGGCTTGCGTTTAAATGCCTGGAAGTAGGTTACACTTCCGTCGCCCTTTAGCTGAACTAAAAGGTCACGTCTAAATTCTCGGAATGTGGCCCGGGTTCCAACTGAAGAGGAATTGATCGGAAGTACAGGCTAAATTCGGAGCGGGCGTTCCGGACATGGCTCCGACGGTGGTTGTCCGTGAAGACTAAGGCTGAGGTGTGCGTCCGTACGTCTTTCCTCACATCCATTACCGGTTGTCTGTACAATCCTCTTTACAAGGAATCAAGAATATTTTGAGCGCTGACTCGCCTCCCTCTTGAGGTCGCAAGCATAAGGTCTATAGCGAAGTCTGTGTCCAGCGTCCCTGACATGAGGTCCTGGGAATGCCTCACTTGGTGAATCGACGGCGGTTGTCCGTGAAGACTAAGGCTGAGGTGTGCGTCCGTACGTCTTTCCTCACATCCATTACCGGTTGTCTGTACAATCCTCTTTACAAGGAATGTAAGAAGGCGCCCGAGCGCTTGCTCGCCTCCCTCTTGAAGTCGCAAGCATAAGGTCTATAGCGAAGTCTGTGTCCAGCGTCCCTGACATGACATAAGGTCTATAGCGAAGTCTGTGCCCAGCGTCCCTGACATGACATAAGGTCTATAGCGAAGTCTGTGCCCAGCGTCCCTGACATGAGGTCCTGGGAATGCCTCACTTGGTGAATCATTGACATGCTTCAATCTTGGCTTTCCTATGCCGGGCGTTGACAGAGGAATCGATCTTGATAAGGCTAGGCAAGCCGCCCCTAACATCCACTTCATCACGGCGAGTTGGGGGCTCGTATCGATCCCGAACATCTTGTGTCCATTGACCTCGCATACGCGTTCGATATTGTGTCGCTTCCGTTTTCTGGGTTGAAATGGATGGTGCTACTAACGTTGCTTGCCGTGGCAAGAATGGTGGTGTGACGTTGCGACTGGAGGGAATCTTGCGATAGGGATGCTATCCTCATCAGGATGTGGTCGGATTCTTTGTTCATCAGCTTAAAATGAAGATCAGAACTGAGAAAAAGCGTTTGTTACCGATAGGATTGAATCAATTTACGCAAAAGGCGAGTTAAAGTGGCGAGCTTCGTTCGCCATTTCTCTTTTGTTATGATCCATGTCGAGACATCCAATCTCCCCAGTTTGTTTTTTTTATCTCGACTGGGCCATTTTTCAACTTCTTTATTTATCTTTATCCTTCCCTCTTCAAAAGCGAGTGAGGTTTTGGATTTTGTCTATAGACAAAATAAAGCGGCCGCTCTTATTTTTGTGGGGGTGAACGGATTCCATTAGCATATATTATTTTTAGTTTTGTTTTGGATTAATCTCCTCCCCTTCATTTCATGATCATTAGGATTTTAATATATTTTTATAAAACACACACACACAGAAGAGAGAGAGAGAGAGAGAGAGAGAGAGAGAGAGAGAGAGAGAGAGAGAGAGAGACTTTTTATCTCATGGGGTTTTTACAGGTTGCCTGTGAAGATGTGGTATATATAGTATACGATGGTGAGAGATAAATTTTTCTGGTGAATGAGGAAATTGTAATGAATAAATGGGTCATGAATCTGATTAGCTAGGTCTAGGATAGAAAGTTTTTATCAGCCTTATCTCACTTCTCCTTTGGCCTTGTGCCGTAATTTTTGTAAAAAGGCACATATATCTACTGCTATATCGATCAGGATACACTTGTGGTCAGTAGAGTATTTGAGAGGAAACGGACTGTAGGAATTGTTTGCAAGAAAAGAAACGAAAAGTTTACAATCTTTTAGCTGCAAACAACAAGATTGAATAAACATTATTGAGAAGAGAAGAGAAAATAAAATGACAGACGTTTGATTGGATGAAAGATAAAATGTGGAAAGTCATAAAGAGCGACTTTGGGATATTTATTATTTTATCTTTCATTTGAGTGTTCGGAAAATAATTACGTGTTTCATCGCTATGAATTATGGGTAATTATAATCAAGTCAGAACTGAGGCTGAATGGTAGAAAACTGCGTCTAGAATTAATTGATCATCTCATCTATTCAGAAGGTAATTATGTATAGTTTCAAAGTTTACGGTAAGTTTAAAATAGAAATAAATTGGATGTCAACATTTCATTGAAATGTTCAGCGCCCCTGTATCGTGAAATTTTCGATGTAAACGTCGTACTTTTTCTTTTTTCTTATACGTAAATTGAAAACTCATCCGAAAAAAGTTCTTTCTCTAAAGGAAAACACATCACTAATAAGTTTCACCTTGCTTACTATTATATATATATATATATATATATATATATATATAATTTCTCAAACTGGATGTTGTTTATGCATTTCCACACTTTTCATTCGATTTCGGTGAAATTTTTTTTGTTTGATAGATAATTCTTCAGTACCGGTTTTGAGTCCAAATTCTCTGGAAAAAAATTACAACCTTGAAGGTGAAAATCGAAAACACTGATTTTCTTTTTACTCTTTGCGCAAAGATCAAAGACAAAATTTAATCTCTGTAAAAAACAAAAAAAAAAACAAAAAAAAACAGCGTACAATCAATTTAGAGAGTTGAAATATAGCGCAAAAGATTATTAGAATTATAAAAAAAAGAAGAAATTATATTATAAATAAAAATTATCTTATATCATTATTATTACGGTTCATGGAAGAGGTTCCTTCCTTGCAAGGTTGAAAACACAAAAACGGCCCTTTTCAGGGCCACTCCCATTCAAATTAGGAACCCCCATTTGGGCGGGGATGTGCCTTAGTTACACCCAATTGTTGTTACTAATATTGATTTTCGGGTGGGCTGACTTCAAACTTAAATTGCTCTACTTGAACGGCAAAAATTCGCCTGATTTTTCCACTTTCCCTCGTGTTACAGCTTTCTGGTGTTCTTGAAGCTTTACCTTAAGGGGGCGGCCTGTTTCCCCTTTATATTTCTTTCCGCAGCTGCACGGGATAGCGTACACACAGTCTTTAGTCATGTTCTCCTCTATGGGGGGGGTCTTACTCGGGAGAGATATCTGCGAAGTGTCGTCAAGCTTTTGAAGGTTGTCTTAATGTTATATGGACCGCAGACTCTTTGTATTTTCTCTGATAACATTTTCACATAAGGCAGGCAGACTGTTTTCTGAGTGTTGTTGTCCTCCTCTTATAATCTCCTACCCCAGTTTTTAGGGGCTGCTGCCATGTACCCAGGTTAGTTGTTACGTTGTGGGGGTACTACTTATATTGATCAATTCTTGGTCACCACGTATGACTTTTGTTGTGAGCAGCGGACGATCCCTTTCTTTACGCTGTATGGATGGTGGGAGTTGAAATTGAGGTACTGTCCAGTGAATGTCGGTTTACGGTATACGGATGTCTTGAACCCATGCTCTATTCGAGATATTAGAACATCTAGGAATGGGAATGTGTTGTTACTCTCTTTCTCCATTGGGAACTGTATCGAAGTTCTTATTGAGTTCACCTGGTCCAGTAGAACCTGAACATCTTCCTGGTGTGGCCAGAGTATGAAGGTGTCATCTACGTACCTCAACCATAGAGTTGGCCTTAGAGATATAGATTCTAATGCCATTTCCTCAACGTATTCCATGTATATATTCGCCATTGCTTGTGATAAGGCGAGCTCAATGCTAAGCCCTCCTCCTGTCGATATATATGTGATCCCATTCCGAAGTGTACAGATTATCTATTGGAATACTGGTCCGTTCTTCTAGGGATGAGGCCAATCTGTCTCTGACTACTGAGAGTGCCTCCTCCGTGGGTACGTTGGTGAACAAACTCACCATCTGGTTGGATAGGATGGGAGCATCTTTGATTATTTCCACGAAGTGAGCGGAGTTGTTCTGGACATATGAAGGAGACTTTCCGATCAATGGGTCAATTATATCTACAAGGAAGCGACTCAAAGGGTGGTACACAGAGCCTTGGCAACTAACAATCGGCCTGGGCGGAATACCGTCTTTGTGAATCTTAGAGAGACCGTATATGTGAGGTAGCTTGGTGTAACGCTACGATAATTGCCTATACGTCTTAGGTGCGAAGTGATCCTTGTATTTGATTAGGATCTGTGACAGTTTGCGTACCGTTTTCATTATAGGGTCCTTTTTCACTTTGCTGTAGCTACCATTGCTAATGAGGTCATTCAGTTTTCTTGTATAATCTGATTTGTCCATCACTACAGTTGCATTGCCTTTGTCAGCCGGTAGTATGATGATGTTTTTGTGTAGGGATCTGATCGCCAGAGGATGTTTAAACCTGGGCGGCTTGGCCTTCTCCAAGGTCTGTCTCAGCTTCCATCTTAGTTCATCATATCTCCTGTTAATTCCCCTCTGCAAATTCTCCCCTGCCATAACCGGGTATTGAACTCACACTCTGTGGGTCCTGTCACTGGATCTAACCAATGCTTTTATCAACTATGCCATGTGTCCCCATGTGATAACTGATAACTGACATTCATTAAACATGGCACGTGGAATTAGAACAGTCTACCCCAGTGATTAAATAAATAGTTCAGTTCGACATTCCAATCGCCTGAAGAAGGCTGGAGCGTACAAACAAACGTTGTATTAAATATGTCGACAAATCTCGTTGACACCAGTCTAAATAAATAATCCTACAAAGATGAGGACAATAGTCTGAAATATTGTAAATAGTGTATTCTGAATAATTCCAAATAGTTCATCTCATCTCAGAAATATAGACAGGTAATTTATACTGTTTAATTAAAAACCGAGCCTTTTACTGAAAAAGTGTATCCATAAACAGAAAATATATTAAATATTTGTCTGATTTAATCCATTTCCTATGATATATAATCTGTATGTGTGTACCTTAGTTCAATTCATTACACGTTCTGTCATAGCTGATTAAAATCCAAAAACAACAGAGTCGTCTCGTACAGTGAAAATTACTTACAATATTCATGCTGATTTCAAAATATTTGTCGAGAAAGTCTACAAGTTTTTTTATACGTAATTCCTCTTGCAGTTTTCATAAATCTTATTCATAATTTATTTCTTTTCGAACAGGAAATAAAAGTTGTCTTGTCTTAATTTTAATCTCTTCTTTTTTTTTTTTTTACTTTTCAATCAAGCAAACCTAATGATCATAGGAACGTTTCAATCCGAATCTATTTATTTCCTTAAACGTAACTCAATCCTTTTCAGACATCGTTTCTCCAATACACATTCTTATCTAGATTTGGTTGGCATTTTTATTTTTATCTTTATTTTATTTATTTATTTATTTTGTAATCTCGGAAATTTTATCTGGGAGCCTTTCTCGCCCACGATACACTCAAGCGATCGATAAATATCTAAAGGAATAATTACAGGCAAAACACGGAACGACTTTAGTCTTTTTAATCTTCTCTCGCCAATGTGAACAAAATTGACCGAGGCGTTCAGCTATAGATTTGAGGCCGTTGGGGTTTGTGATCACGTATATTATTAACCATCAGGTATGGAATGTAGATATGAAAAAGGTTAGGAATTTACTATCAATATTACCCAATGTATATTTCTCTTCTGTTGTACAAGCAACCGAGAGAGTCTGTAAATACTACTCCACCTGTAAGATTAAAATTTGAAATCGCTTTTCTTACACATTTACAACTCTTAGATTTTTGCTAATGGACTTTTATTTATCATTGTTTTTTTAATTATTTTCTGTTTAAATCAACTCATATCTATTTATCTAAACAAGTATATTTATACAATGTATTTATCGATCTTAGTCTATTCAGATCTGTCATAAATATATATATTTTGATTCGCATTTAATTTTTCCGTCTTGGATGCTACCTGGATTTTACTAAAACAAAATAATTTTCATGCCTGAGGATGACTGAATGTACAGTTGAAAGTACTTACGTATTAAAAAAGACCTTATACAACTTATAATTATTAAAAACAAGGACCATAACATTTACCGAGTGATGTATATTAACGCAACTTTAAAATTTTGTTTGCGAAAGGATTTCGCTATTTTATACCATTAACTTTACTAATCTACTTTTTGTATGAATGATTCGTTTTTATTATATATATATATATATATATATATATATATATATATATATATAATCTCAATCTGTTCAAATCTATATGCCTGTCTCGGTCCTTTGAATTCTATGAATATCTGTCATATATGAATTGAGTGAGATTTATAGATGTGAATTGAATATGATAGAAAAGAGGATTTAGCTAGAAAAAAACATAGATAAATATAAATCTTTTTCCCCCCTATACAGATTTGAAAGGGTTATATAGATAAACTGATAGTATAACTCGTCTTCGACTGGGTGTTTATTACTGGGAATTTTTGCCGTTCAACTAGAGCAATTTAAGATTGAAGTCAGCCCACCCGAAAATCAATATTAGTAACAAAGCTCTGTGGAGAACTTGGAGAGGGGAATTAACAGGAGATAACTGATATCCATTAGACATGGCACGTGGAGTTAGAACAGTCTACACCAGTGAGCGAAATAAAGGGTTCAGTTCGACATTTTAACCACCTGAAGAAGGCCGGGGCGTACAGCAGCCGAAACGTTGTGATAAATAGGGCGACAAATAGTCCAAATAATGTAAATAGAGTATAAATTACATTTACTGGCCTGAATATTTTGAGAAAATATGCGTTCTCCAACAGGAATCGAAACTGTATCCTACACGGAACCATCATTAAGACTAGTGTGCCATGACCGTTCAGCCACAGAGAAATTTCTCGAACATTTAGGCCAGTAAATGTATTTAATAATGTTTAATTAAAAAAAAGCACTTGTATCAAATAAAGGTATTTAAAAAAATAACACACACACATATATATATATATATATATATATATATATATATATATATATATAGTAAGATTTATAATCCGGTTGTCTTAGCAATTATGTTTATTTAAAAAATAAAATAAAACAGTGCTAGATGCAAACAGTAGTAGAATTATTTTCTTTTTTAAAAATGTGATTCCATTGCGACACAGAAATTTCTGTTTCAAAATTTAAAATGAAGTCGTAAATATAACAATTTTATAAAAATTGTTCCGTTGACTATTTTAAGTTTTTTTTTTATAATTAAATTTACCATGATTTTAGTTCCAGTTTTGAAACTAAGAAATTTCTGAGGTGATGGAATCAAATTTTAAAAATGAAAATTTTTATATATATAATATATATATATATATATATATATATATATATATATATATGGCTGTATTTCAGCTGCAACTTTTCATTCATACAAGTTTAGTAAAAAGAACAGGCAAATGTGTAGAGTAATTGGCCGTGTTTAAATGTAATTGATAGAAACGCTTCTATTACATTTCCAATAAACACTAACATGAGAAAGAAAAACAAAATGAGTAAAATGGAAGTAAGAAAAAGAAAGACAAAATTAGGCAGAGTAACAGTAATGAAGCAAACATTTAACAAACTAAAAATGATGTTAAGGCACAAAATAAATAGACAAATGATTGCAGCGTTCTGACTTCAAGACAAGAAAGAACAAGAACATGGCGGACGAGACCGAGAAGTGGCCAGTCTTATTAGCTAGGAAGAAATCCCAGCATACATCTGTATGGACAGTCCATAAATTTGGGGAGAGGTTTTCTTTTTAGTCATACCTAATACGATTGGAGAAAAAAATTCTCAAAAAGACGTTACTTTCTGATTGAATTTCTTGGGGTGAGTAGTTATTTACCTGATTTATATTTGGACAATTGTTCCCATCTTTGCTGTGCATTTATCGTTCCACCCACGAGGACCGAATATGGCACAAGGCCGGTTTTAATGTGGGTATCCCCGAGCCCGTAGGCTCGGCCAAAAATATAACCTTTGAACCCGCCTAGACGGGTTCAGGCCCTGTCTACCTCCCCGGACGAAACCTTGCCCTTCGGCAAAGCCTCGTCCGGGTTCCTCTCTGCTAACGCAGAGAGTTCGACAGTAGGTGCGCGCAGTCAAAGACCGCGAGACGACACTGAACCCATCTTTGCTGTTGTTACGGAACAATGGGCTAGAGAATAAAAGGTGTGGTTTGTGAATTTGCTGACATAGTAGCTGAGCAAAGCGTACTTGCAATCAGTAGAAACAGGCGGCAATAACTGAATACTACTAAATAAAAATAAGAACTCGGCAGTGGAGCGAGAATAGTCTAGCCCCCGTAAATTAAATAAGGGGTTCAATTCAGAATTCTTTGTAGGTTACCCAGATTGATATACACCTGAGGAAGATCAAAGGGAACATTGGCCGAAACGTTATGATAATAACCAACATAAGGACAACAGTTCGGATATAGATAGTATAAATAAGGCGTCACTTTGTAAGTTATATTATTTTTGTCTCTTGTATAATGCTTAGCATATTGGCTATCTTTTTGTTCCATTTCTTTTTACTGCATATTCAACTTGTTTGGATAGAATGTTAGTGAAAAGGAGGCGATCTAGACTTACTAGATTATCCCACGTCCCATTGGTTAGGCTGTTTGAAATGCAAACTCGTCTATGCCTGAATGGCGTTAGACATTAAGCCTTGATTTTTTTGTTGGGCAAGGAGGACTTCCGGCTATAGCTGACTGGATTAGTGCAACGATTAGTTAGGGCGGCAGTTGGGAATATTTGATAGGATAGCATTAGTTCTTCCACCACAGAATATAACCAACGACTCGCCTCATAAAAGGCTGAAAGCATTAAAGGATATCCTAGCCCGGGTGGTGGCTGGAGGGGGGGGTCCACTCCAGATTTGTTTAACTAGGTACGCCGTGGAGCATTCGACCAGCGAGCGCTAGCAAGACAAGGCAGCACTAGGTTTACGAAAGTGTCTAACGAAGGAGGAAATACGCCGAAGTTCCGATCGTTACAATCATCTAGTAAACTCTCCTGGATGGGCGTAACCCGCGGGCGATCACCAACATATAGTTGGCATTTGGGTAGCATTTCCAAAACGGGTTTACCAAGGAGCCTGGTCTCTGTGAACAATAGTTCTATAGCTATTTTACCGACTTTCTTCTCGATTGAAGCGGCTGTCTGTAAGGATGTGATCACGAAGAGGAATTGAAGAGGGTCGGCAATAGCAAATTTTGACGTTTAACTAAATAAGGAAGCCCTCTATGGCATACACAATTTGATAGAAATAAATGGGCATAAACATCTTGTCATTGTGTCTAGAAGAAGGCCAACGCTTTGGTGGTGTTTTTGTAGACATCACAAAGACTTTCGATACTGTATCTCGAACTGCTCTTTGGAAAGTTTTGTCAAAATTAGGTGTTCCAGAAAAAATGTTCCATAATATTATCCCATTTCCGGAAGGAATGAAAGCTTTTTTAAGAACGGGAAGTGAGCAATCCGACGTCTTTTTTTTTTGTCTCCAACTGTACAAATCAAGGTTGCGTTCTTGCTCTTCTTCTCTTTGCACTTTTCTTTTCTGCTATGCTTGACTGGGAAGTGAAGGTGTTTTAAAGCACAATCGAAACTTGGTCTGCAGCTGGTACGCGACCTTCTCTTTGCAGAAGATGCTGATCTATTAGCACACAGTCTAGAAGACATTCAAACTATCCTTGATAAATTTTCTGAAACAGTGAAAGCATTTGGGCTATCATCATAAAGAAGACTGAGCTAATGTACCAACCAGTACCAGGTAATCCATCTCTCAGAAATCCTTCCGTATTCATTGATGGTACGGCATTAAAAACTGTTGAGGCGTTCATGTATCTTGGATTAACAGTCTCGAATGGATGGAGAGATCCAATCCAGAATATCCAAAGCCAGCACAGCGTTTGGTAATCGTAAACAGGCATGTCTTTGGTGTTCCATAACCTATCAGAGTAAAGATCGATATATACAGATCAGTCGTTCTCTCAGCTTTACTCTATGGTGCTGAAACTTGAACCCTATACCGCAAGCACATAAATCAACTTGACGCCTTTCACAGGCACATGTGTTATAAAATGGGATGACAAGGTCAAGAATAGTGCAATACTGAAGAAATGTATCAATATCACAGGCATTGAAACCATTCTAGCAAAGATACAACTTAGGTGAGCTGGTCATGTTGTGAGAATAGATAAGCACAGGCTTCCAAAAAAGGTGCTGTATGGACAACTACCAAACTCCAAGTGTTCAGTTGGACGTCCACTCTTACACTCTAAAGACAAATTGAAAGACAACTTGAAACGTTTCATTTTTGATTTGAAAACATGGGAAGTCAAAGCATCAAACAGAAAGTAGTGGCGTAAGACATGTTTCATTAAGTTGAACGGTTTTGAAGACACCCTGATCAGCTTCATTAAGCTCTGAAGGAGAGACTCCATCAAAATCCTGCTTCAAAAAATTTCATCTCTTAATGGGGCTTTGTCGCCTGCAGAAAGGCTGGGCTAGTATCGCGCTTAAGAAAACACAAATGAAATAGGTCTTGGTCTTACATGATTTTCTCCACAATAGCCCCTGCTATAAAATTTGTCACTAAACTGATTGGTGTTACCTTTTGTATCCCGACTCCAGAGTTTCGTAGATGGACACTCCAATAATCCGTCCAGAAATTAATAGCAAAAATGGTTGTTTCTTGACGAATAAGGAACTCGGAAGATTTTAGGGTATGTGTAAGTGGATTGTTTATTCGTGTACGGCAACAATTAAAACACTTTTGAATTTAATGGATTTTTTCTAATTCTAACGGAGAAGATCTCCTAAAGAGGATATCTGAAAATATCGAAAGTTTTCTTGTTTCATTCAGAAGAAAACATCATTCTTACTGGGGACAAAAACCTGTCATGATAAGGCTTCAAGTTTCTTATGGGTGCCAAAAAGCCGCTTTCAGGAAACTTTCCATCTATCCCTGTGATACGCAATTTGAAGAATCCTCACACTCATGACAGCACGGATAGAAAATGGCAAGAAAATTAAAATTTCCGATACCAAATTGTAAGATATTCTTTTAATTTTCTTTTTTATTGTGTTGTTCGCTTTGTACAAGGCCCGAGGGCCACTCTTGGTAGAGGGTAACAGAATAAGAGGCACAGCTAATGTGTGGAAGATAACGGTTAACCCTAGACTTAAACAGGTTAATTGTAGTGATCAGGGAAGCATCGTTCTGGGAGTCGGTTCCACAAAGTACCGGTTCGTAGGAATTATCTGCTCATGTGGAACTTACATCTCACCAAAGGAATATGATGTGAATGAGGGTGGTTCTCTACAGTGGGCGTGGCCGAGCAGTTCTTATCCGTGAAGGTTATGACGGGTGGAACTAAAGAGTATAGTTCATATGAACACTCTCTGTGGAAATAGCGATAGAGCAGGGAGAGGCTTGCGACGTCTTGTCTGTGAGAGAGTGGAAAATATTTCATTGCTTACAAGGACGTGTAGGCGTTTTTGGATTCTATCGAGACTCTAAAGTGAAGAAGGGACAAAGTCTCCACATACATGGCAGCAATACTCCATTTTTGGCCTAATCTGATCATTGTAGAGGATAACGAAAGGATTGAGGTACTTGGTGAACGGCTACAGGGAACAGACCATTTCTCCAGCCTCTTTAGCGAGGCATCGGATGTATAAATTGTACTTGAGGCGGTCAAGGCACGGGGTCTCCCTAAGGGAACATCCTTTCATCATGAGTGGTGAAAGTTTTAGGTTACATCGGCAATGTTGAAAGTTCACGTCTTTTTTCTCTTCTTAGGCATTGAATGTGACCAGCCATTTTCACCACCATTGAGCTGCTACAGCTAGGTCAGAGGAGAGATCAGCTACCAAGCTCTGGTCATCGAGGATTTTGGAAGTGCATCTATATACCGTTGTATCATCAACGTAACTACTCACTAAGGATCGGAGTATACTCTTAGGCAGATCATTTATGTAGAGGAGGATGAAGGTTGGACCGAGAGTCGAGCCTTTGGGGCGTCTTCATTGATCGCCTGAGACTCGGAGGATTGGCAGTTAACGACTACCTTCAGGGTCCTGCCCGTTAGGAAGGACTTTATAACAGAGAAAACACTTCCAGTGGCTAAATAGCTAGAGAACTTGAGCAGTAACTCCTTATGCCACACTTTGTCAGAGGCCTTTGAAATATCTAATGCGACCGCCCTTCAAATGGATTTGTTGTCAAGTGCTTCACTAATTCTGTGAGTAATCGCAGTTAGGATATCAGCAGTGGACCAGTCAGGTCAAAATCCTTACTGCTTGTCGCTCAAGTGGTTGTGTCTATTTATCGTTGATTATAGTTTCAAAGAGTTTGCTAGTGACACTGAGGAGACTGAGGGGTCTGCCCTGTAAGAAGGATGAGCATTTGACTGCTTTCTTGAAAACTCGGCATACACTTGACACTTTCCACAAATTTGGGAAGTGATGGTTAAATACATTTTGCTAAGATTGGGGATGACTCTGGTGTTAATATTTAATATTAATAAGGACAACAGCCGGCATTTTGTCTGGACTGGTGATCTTCTAAGGTTCGAGAGTTTTGATAAATCTTGAGACTTCCGGGGCTGTAATGAAAATACTACTGAGATTTTGGCCAGTGATAGGGAATTGGGAAAAGGATGGTCTTTTCATTCTAACGTTAAATTCGAGGCAAAAATTGAGACGAAGACTTGCGCCTTACCCGATGAGGAGGAGGAGATGTCCTCGGGACCATTTATACTAGAAGGCACTGACACTACATCTATTCATTATTTGGTTAAAGATCTTCCAGAACCCCCGGAAACAAATTGTTTACTTTCAACTTTGGGCTGGACTGTTCGAGCATAGCTACGCTTTGCATTTTCTAAAACATTCTTGAAGCGATTGTACACATTGTCTAACAATCTATAATCGCTTCGAACCGCATTCGATTACATTCCGTACACATTTTCTGACAATCTGTACTCGCTTTTAGACAAATGGAATCAATTTATTTTTTTTAAATTCACTGTCTTTGTTCAATTTCTGAAGGCAGCGTAGAAACCAGACTGCAGACAAAGCGTTTTTATTTGATTGATATAATGTTTCTTTGAAAAGGTCACGACAGATATTTGTAATTTTTGCCCTTAATAGATTTGTGGAGTAAGTCTGACTACTCAAATGCACAACACACACCTTATCTCTCTCTATATATATGTATCTATTTATTGCTATCGTTCACTCAAGAAATCTGTCTACCAAGCTACGCGTATTCATACCTACCTACATTAATAACCATATCAGAATTGCCATGGAAAATGATTGAAGAATATCTCTATAGTTAGAGGGGAAATAATAAAAATACCAACTGTCTTGTCAACTAAGATGTTAGTATAACACTCGCAGTACATTATATATATATATATATATATATATATAATCTTATTCAGAATAGAGACATTAAAATGCACATTACATGTAAATGTACGCATATAAAATTAATCAACTAAATGAAAAAAAATAAATTTGTCATGAAAGGAATATGGTTTTATTAAAAGGGTTGATAAAACCCTGGGGGACAAACATGTTCGTGACGTCAATTGAAAGGAAGGTTGCTAAATATTAAAAAAGAAAAAATAGAAATAGTGGCATGACAGAATTAGGTAAATCCCACCCACTATAAATTTTTGCATTTGAGTAGTAATAACTCTTTTATACAAAGTTCTTTAAAGACTATAGAGAAAGTACTGTGACTAAGCTCTTTATTCATTTTCGTTTTCATTCGTACAAGTGCTTTCTTTTTTGGTCATGGAAGCGTGGAAAATGTTCAATATATCCGAGCACTTTCGGCTACATTTTTTAGCCATTAACAAGAATTCTTTTTTTTAACTGAATATGTAGAATTTTATATTTTGGCATCCATAGTATTGAGAATGTTGTTTTTATTTTCTCCAACACCGTCAGCAAGTAATGGCTGTGTTTTATATATATATATATATATATATATATATATATATATTAGGATATTAAAGCAGAAACATGTTAAAAATCGTTACATAATTGCTATCATGTTTTTTCAACATCTATCAAAGGTGATTGTAAATTACTGGCGAGTGAACGATTGATTTAATTTCAAAAGCAAAACACCTCTTTTTTTCAAAAAAAAAAAAAAAAAAAAAAAAAAAGAAAGCTTTACCATGATCAGCCAATCGAATATAACCTACGTAAAATTCAAACTAAGCGAAAAAAATTTTTTAAGAAATGGGCCGTGACAGAAAATTATCTGCAAACAGATCGTAGACATTAGATAAAAAACTGATACAGATGGTTACGTTATTTCGTAAAGTGTATACAAGCCAGACAATCAACTTTCACAATAAATAAAAACGGAAGAGATAGCATTAGGTCCAATTACCTCCCTAACTATTTATAAGCTTTGGGAGTTTCCTACATAAATTCTTTGTAGTTGATAAATAAGAGGCCTCTTTAAGAAACTAGTAAATAATTTAAACCTATAGAATAATTTGGCAAATTAATATGCAACCGTTAAGTAAAGAGCATACATATAAGATGTTAATAATAACATCCAAGACGTTAAAAATACTAACTAAATACTAGTGCATCCATATAATACTAACAAGAGATTAATACAGAATTATATTAAATCTAAATTAATCTTACAAATAGAAAAAATTGACATAAATTGAATCGCAGTTCGTCTACTAATAAGAAAAATCATTATCAAATTCCAAAGATTAATTAAATTGCAAGGTAAAAGGTAGACTATGTCTACAATTTACCGTTAATTCACTCCTTTGATTTAATAAAGAATTTTTATCATAAAATCTGATAATTTCCAATTTTTCAGGTAAACACAGAGAACAGAGTTCATATAAAGATCAACATGTAACTATTAAAATTTTCTATTCCACCTTAAGAGTTTTATTAGGATCTTTTAAACTCCAAAAAGATTTAGAAAGTGATGTATTATTTCTATAAGTACTATTAGTGAAGGACAAGCTATGTTGGTACAACCTAGTCTCAAAAGAATTCTTAGTACCATCAATATAGAATTTTTCAACAGTCGAATTCTCCTAAGGTGAAATAGAAAATTAATACTTTTGAAACTAAATTAATCGTTCACTCACCAGTAATTTACAATCGCCTGAGGAGACACATTGATATGCGTTAAAACACGATAGCAATTGTGTAGCGAGTTTTAACAGGTTTGTGTTTAAATATCCTAAAATGAATAATATTTTGCTCTACTCTGTATTGAGTTGAGCGCTCTTTTATATTAAATATTACGAACGTTGGAATTGTACTCTATTCGTTCTCATATTACCTGGATATATTATACAAAGTATAGCATATTGAGTGTTCCATTTAATAAAAACAGAGCTATTAAGTATATTTTAATAAATATAAGTATTATAATAAACGTAGCCGAGTGGTTAGAACGTTCGTTTTCTGAACATGAAACCCGGGTTCGAAACTCACCATGTTTCATTTGTCAGGAAGGTGACTTCTTGATGTTTGGAAAACAATACCAGGGGTTGAGCCAAGCCTTGGGAGTATAACTGAATCCTTGGTACGAAGTCACAAGACAACATGACTGACTATGTTTATACTTTTGATATTGCTCTCTCCTTCCCAGAAACTAAAGTCCGCTGAGCATAGTTGCAGCATAAATCCCAGGTGGGCTTTGTGGGTGAGCAGGCGTCTGCAATGAGGACTCATGTACAACGCAATCTTCACAGAAGAAATGGTGCATAGAACTCCGAGTCTTTATTAATCAAAGTTAAAGCGATATTTTATATATATATAATATATATATATATATATATATATATATATATATATATATATATATATATATAGTGCTGTTTTTTTAATTAAAATTTTTTTCGCCTATTGTTTGTGGGGTCAAACTAATTTTTAATCTTACTAATATAAAGACCCCTTTCCGACCTAATAAAAAAGTTTACTCACCCTCAGGTATTTTATTAATAATTATAATTTTGGATATAAATGAGATTTAGGGAAAAATTCTGTGCAAAAAAAGTGACTCACTTGTTAACTGCAACTAGTAATCAATAGAAACATAACCGAACAGCTTTAAATAAAGAATAATAGAGGTATAATTTATTTATAATAGGTAATATAGTTCGAAATATTTAATAATCTATGGGTCCGCCTTTATTTTGAATAACCTTTTCAACCCTTTTTGGCATTGACTTGATTAGGTTCTGGCAAATCTCATATCCAAGCATTGAATTCCATTCGGATATGAAATTCACAATTAAATCCTCTTTGTTGCTCAACTGCTTTCTCGAGAGTCTGTACTTTATAATGCTCCATACGTTTTCTATGGGGTTGTGGTCAGGAGATTGGGGCTGCCATGTCATAACATTTACCTGCTTCTCATCAAAGTATTCGTTCATCAATTTTGATTTGTGACAGGGAGCCTTATCTTGCATAAAAATGAGTTTGGTGGGGTAGAGTTGCACCCTTTCAGCAGAAGGGAGCAGACAAGACTCTAAAATTTTCTTGTACTACTCCCTCCTGAGGGTCTTTTCAATAGGTTTTAAGAAACCAGTTCCATGAAAAGAAAAGCATCTTCAGAACATTATATTGAACGGATGCTTGACAGTACTTACTGCTAAATTCCAAGAGCTTTCTAAGCCTCTTCTTCGGATTTTTGCTCTTTGAATTTAGCTCAACTTTCGTTTCATGGGAGAAGAGAACATTTATTAAAAAAATCAGGTGAGTCACTTTTATCGAACAGCATATATATATATATATAATATATATATATATATATATATATATATATATATATATATGTGTGTGTGTGTGTTTTGATATAATAGGAAAGAACTGTTAGAGTGATGATCCGAAGTTCTTTAGTATTTTTGTTTTTATTTATTAAAAAACAGTGCTCGATACATAAGTAGAGCCTAGATTATAATTATTTTTTTTAAATATGATTCCATCACAACACGGAAATTACTATGTTTCGAAACTGGTCAGCAGTATTTAAGTTTAATTTCAATATTAAACCTTAACTACTGGGTGGCAGTTTCATCCTCAAGTGTTGTTTTAGAATAAATATGGTACGGAATGTTTTACTCATTTTTAGTTTTGAAATGGTTTGTTTTTGTTTTTTTCACGTGGTCACTGCTTTGATGGAAGTAGGGGTGTTTGTGATATATCAAAATTTTGGAGTCGTGTAAGATTGGGTTGTTTTTTTTTTTGTCTGGCTACAATGGCTAGTCTTATCAGACCCCCCCTGCTAAACTGATTGATTTAGTAGTTCTGTGTTTTATTTATTTGTTTTTTTTTCTTAAAAGGGACTTTGAGATTATGATTGGGGTGTGTTTTTTAAACCTATTGCTTTAATTGAACTTGTTAATAGATTTTTAATTTTTTAAAATTTTTTTTATAAAATGCTAATTATTTAAGGCGAATATTTGGTGGTGTCGGCAAGAAACCGTTATATCATTTTTTTTATTTAATAAATTTTCGTTTTTTAGAAACTTAAATGTGTAGTTTTTCATGTAGACATAAAGGTCATGAGTCATCCCAGATTTTACAAGTTCTTGTTCTATTTATTATTTTCCATTTTGCTTTTATTTCTTTTAAATGCCAAAAATATTTAGAAAGAAAAGTTTATAGACATCCCATTATTATTGAAGGAATTTTTTGTGTGTATATATATATATATATATATATATATATATATATATATATATATATATATATATATATATATGTGTGTGTGTGTATATGTATGCTTTAGCTTTTACCTTTACCATATATATGGTAAAAATAAAAGCTAAAGTATGCTTAAAATATAAAATAAACACAATGCTAAAGTCGACAATATAATAATATTAACCCATTACCTGCCATGAGCCCCATTTGGGAATCTGTTAAAATTAAACTCACTACATGTTATTCCTTGTATTTACATTGAATTGCTTACATACATTGCATTTGTAGAGGTATATTTTACAACACTTAGTCTTTAAAGTTTTTTTTATTATTAGCCGTAAGAAGACACTTTCTGTCGTAATTTTACATTTCATGAGTAGAAAAATAATGACTATTTTGAAAAGTATTTTTTTTATTATTTCTAATTAATATAATTTTTTGATGTTTTATACACATATATATTTGATGTTCTATATTTAGTTATAAAAACGACAATGGTAACTACTGAAATTAAACATAAGGAATAAATAAATCTGAAAGACACCTGTCTGGGCCAAAAATGCGCATTAAAAAAAAAGGTTAATGTTTTAATTATTTAAGATTAATAATAGAAATAATTTTTTCTAAATTTTACCAGATTCCTGGAAAAAACATACTAGTAGAAAATGCAAACATACTAAACTCACCCACATGTAAAAAATGACTTTAAATGATGGAAGCCCTAATAAAGAAAAAGCCAACACAATAACATTAACTACCAAACACGGCGACAATGTGCTGACCGTGTTTGGAAAAACAAAGTAATATAAAGGCATTTTTCATAATGACTAAAAGTATAGCCAACAGCGCTCGGAATGGCAGAACATTTGAACAGTTTCTACACGCTGTGTTCGAACACATGAAAAATTAAATAAAAAGTTTAATCGCATTACTTTGTCTGTAGTTCTTAATGAAACATTTATAAAAGAGGGATTGCTGCCTAAATACACACACACACACACATATATATAACAAAGATGATGATTCGGCCCCAAATTGTCGGTCAGCGTATTTCTGGAACATAATGTTTTCTTAGACAAGCAGTCTTCACAATTATATTACTCAATAGCGATAGATATAACATTAATAATTTTAATAAGAACATTTCTTTTATCACTTAAATAAGAGATAAGTAAACACACACACACGTGTCTGTGCGTGTTATGTGAAAGTATAGATGTGTGAGCGGAGAAGAATTTTAATAGATGCATACGAACTTGCCTATGAATTGGATATGTGTCTGCTGTTAATGAATAAATGAAACACATTTCGGGAAAAGTTTTAAATAGATATTTCAATTGAAAACCTTTTCCATCTCAACTGAAAATAACTGAATTCAATTCTATTGAAGCATAGGTCTTGTCATTTATAACGCATCGTTGTAACCTCGAAAGCAGGCACAGACATAAAATATCAAATCAATATTAGAAAAGTATATTGACTTTTCATAGATTATAAAATGGACTGAGACATTCAAGATTTATTGTCCTCCGCTTCTGGTTTCTTAGCGACGCTTCGGCAATATTTAATGAAGTCATCATTTGCTGTTGGCTGTTTTCTTGCTACGCTAGACAATTGAAATTTATAGCCAGTTTGATATATAACTTTTTGCTAGTTAATCGATTAGTTTTTTTATATGGATTGTAAACAGAAAGAAAAATAAAACAGTAACCCCTCCCCTCAAAACAGCAAAATTTTTATTGGTGTTTTACTTTTTTTGGTTGTATTTTGGGAGAGGGTTTGGTATTTTTTCTTTCTGTTTTTAAAAACATAAACAAAACGGCAAAAGGAAAAAAGAAATAATAATAAAAATTAACGTTAAAAGGGAAAAAGGAAATTGAAAAAAACAGTAAAAGGAAAAAGAAAAAATCTTCAAAGGGAAAAATGGAAAAAAAAACTTTGAAAAGGAAAAAGAAAAAAAAAAAACAGCAAAAGGGAAAAAGAAAGAAAAAAAAACAGCAAAAGGGAAAAAGAAAAAAAAAAAAACAGCAAAAGGGAAAAAGAAAGAAAAAAAAAAGTTTTTTCAAAAATAAAAAAAAAAAAACAGCAAAAGGAAAATAAAAAAAAAAACAAAAAAGGAAAAAGAAAGAAAAAAAAAACAGCAAAAGGAAAAGAAAAAAAAAAACAAAAAGGGAAAAGAAAAAAAAAAAAAAACAGCAAAGGGAAACGAAAAAAAAAAAAAAAAACAAAAAAAAAGAAAAAAAAAAACAGCAAAAAAAAAAAGAAAGAAAAAAAAAAAAAGGAAAAAGAAAAAAAAAAAAACAGCAAAAAGGAAAAAAAAGAAAAAAAAAAACAAAAAATGAAAAGAATTAAAAAAAAAAAAAAAGGCAAAGAAAGAAAAAAAAAAAAAAACAATCAAATGGAAAAGAAAAAAAAAAATTGAAAAAGGGAAAAAAAAAAAAAAAAAAAGCAAAAGGGAAAAAAAGAAAAAAAAAAAAGCAAATTAAAGAAAAGAAAAAAAAAAAAAAAAGGGAAAAAAAAAAAAAAACAGCAAAAGGAAAAAAGAAAGAAAAAAAAATTTAAAAGGGAAAAAAAAAAAAAACAGCAAATTAAAAAAAGAAAGAAAAATTTTTTAAAGGGAAAAAGAAAGCAGAAAATATTGCCAAAAGGCAAATAGGTTGGCCAACAAACGATATGACAGATTGTGTGGCCGGAAAATAGTGAAATAAAAAGAAAAATATTTAGATTCTGTAAGACAGGAGACTGAAAAAAAGTATCTGTAGACAAGACAAAAAATAGAAGAATTATGTCTGAGTTTGGATGAAACATCAAATGAAGTAATGGAATTATTTTAGTTCAAAGAGTAATTCTTATTTTGGCGTAGAGAATGGGTTGTCAGAAGGAAAGCGAGAGAAGGAAAGAAAACCTTGCTGCGTGTCCTTGGACTGCAACATTAAAACTGAAGATGATTGGCTAGAATGGATAAATGAACAAAATATATTTGAAAAAGATAAAAGAGCGAGGAAGTTTTCATTTACTAATGGATGATGTATGTTATTTTGAATAATATTAAAACGTCCGGTTAAAGTTAAGATTTTAAATTGCTTCGTAAGATGGGAGCTCACTTCCGATCATTCATTTCATTATAGATTTCTTTTTTATCGATATCTCTACGTCCTCGCTTCTCTCTCATACACTATATATATATATATATATATATATATATGATTAATTTTGTTTAGCAGCATATCAATCTTTATGATTTAATTTAATGCCGATATCTAAATATTTGGAGTACAAATGTATGCGTTAACCTACAGATAAAATGTATTGTTGGAAATACTATGGTAAATAGATATTGTTGGTAAATCTGCGGTAAATAGCTGCCGTTGGCAATTCTGCGGTAAATAACCATTGCTTGTAAATATATTTTGAACCTAATTGTATGCCTTCAACTACAGGTAAAATGTAATTATCCTATAAATATGTATTGTTGATATATTTTTAACATGAAAACGAATTTGTTTTGCTTTCATATTGTTTTTATTTTTTGGGGGGGAGGGGGTCAGTATTTATCCATAGCTGGAGCCCTGACAAGGGGAAACCACCCAACAAAACAGTGGATCTGGGAACAACGGCAATTATGAGGTGATTTTGAACTGGAAAAAAATCCAATCTCCCGATCAGAGGTCTTTGCCGGATGCAGTTTATCGTCATATCATAAGGACATATATATATATATATATATATATATATATATATATATATATATACAATATGTTTGATTTAAGAGAGAGAGAGATTGAGTAGTATTCCTCTGTCGCGCACACGCCATTTCCAATTATAGAATATTCTCGGCTACTAATAAAAGAGAAAAAAATAGCTATTAATTTTTCCCGATACACCAATTCATTGGCGTACCGTGTTCGACCAGCACTGTGATCAAAATTACTATACTCATGACAAAGTAAATCAATTATCATCTATCCTTATATTTGAGGGTCAGTCAAATAATAACAGATGTTCTCATTTGGTTTTAAACTATTTGTCAGAATTAATCCTTTAGCTGAAAATCATGCATTTTCAAGAAAACCAAGGTAGACATGAGTAGAGTTATCTTTTTTTCCTAGACCGAATTCCACATTGAAGATGGCTACCTCTCAGGACACACGTATATAGTAAAGAGCTTTAAGAAGATTTCTATTTTTTGAAGGAAAAAGTGTTGCAAACATTCGCAGGAGGTTAGTGACGGTTTACACAAAAGGCCTTGTATGATGTAAACACGGTAAAGCGATGAAAGTTGAATTAAAACAACCCAAGAGAGAAAGAAGAAAATGTCATTAGTGGCTGATCACGAAACGGCAAGTCAGTTGCTTCTGCGAAGTTGGATAAAAGTAAAGAATTACTTTTTCCTGCTCTCACTTTTGTTAGTGAGCCATGGTGGTATTTGGAGTTTAGTACAGCGATTGGCGACTCAAACATCTGTGCAAAGTAAATTCTTAGAATGCTGACAGAATCCATTAATTAGCAGAGGGTAGTTGTTACTCAAAAGCTTCTGAATCTGATTAAACCCAAGAGATTCTCAGGACAGGTGATTAGATGAAAAAGACACCCCAAACGTGGATAAAAAGGTAGTCAAGACGTTTCTGCCAGACAGGTATACAAGACCTTAGTCAAAGGGGAAAACCACGATTGAGAATCAAGGAATTTATGTTGTTGAACTGATTTTTAATTGCGAGAATTGTGTTCATTTTTGTGTTTTGCCTGCTTCTACTTTTGTACTTGAAACAGAAAATACATTACTTTTTGACCGATTCAGGTGTGTATGTAACCATCTTCGTGATTGTATACAAGCTTCATTTTCTAGTATAACATGTTCGATTTTTATCGGGTGCAAATCTATTATAAATTTAGGAAGTAAAGAGTGTCTATGCATATAAAATCTCTCACGTAGCAGCTATCTAATGTATTAAATTCAATGTAGAATAGTGACTTTTGAAAATAAACTAACATATATATATATATATATATATATATATATATATATATATTTGAGGGGCGTGGACCCCCTTTTAATTTTTTTTTTCCTTCTCTTTCAACATATCATTTCCGTTGAGTTGACCGATTGAATAGGTCAATGTCTGATCCTTATCCTCTCCTTCCTCAATATTAAGTATGATTGAAACAAATATAAAAATACACCCTCTCTAAACTCGACCATGTCTCTCACACCACTCCTCGCTACCTTCTCTGTTAAATTACATAAACTTATACTACCCTTCAAAAGTGTAAATTTTCATTTTATTTTTCGTTTCACCTTTTGAAAGTGATGTCTGAAGATCCAGGGTACTTTAAAAGGTCTCTGGTGAAATAAACTGTTACAATGGAGACTTAAAAGTGGTCTGTTTTTTTTTTATATATATATATATATATATATATATATATATATATATATATATATATATATATATATATAGTGAAGAAGTAGTTATACAAAGAATAAATTAGAAATGTTAATGTAATTAATGGCGAAATCACTTCGTTAACAGGTTAAATGTGGTATTAACTCACTAACCACACGTTGAAAGACGCGATTCTTGTTTATAAAAAATGTTCAGTCCATATTGCAAGTACTTTCGATACCACTTGTATCATCTTCACTCACTGATGTTATTTTTCAATTTCAGGTAAAATTCCAAAACCAATATGTTGTTCTCATCTTTGTTGCTATATTGACGAAGTTTTGATCATTGTACGATCCGGCCTTCTACAGATAATTGGGGTTTCGAACCGAACTCTTTATTTCGTCCACCGGTATTGATTGTTTTAGTTCCAGGTTCCATGCCTCTTCCAGATATCTTAGTGTTGAAACTTGACTAATGCATGGAATAATAATGCAACACAAAATGTACTTAGAACAAAATGTATTGAAACAAGAAAGTGTACACAATATTTACATATAGTCTTTTGTATATTCCTGGTAAGACCGTTCCTGGAGAATGTGTTAACTGAGTCGCAGTCGGGCAGAGTCTCTGGTTGAATCTCTACCACAACCCTTAGTATCAGTTATCTCACTTTTAACTCAAATATTCAAGTTTTTGTTCACCTCTGTTGTGGCCAGGTATTGAACTTGATTCAACCAACGCTTTGATCCACTGGGACACGTGTCCTTGAGGACATCAGTGTATGATTTTTTGAGACTTATAAACCTAATATCTCAGTAATCCTTTTTTTTTCAATTTTATTTTTCTCTAGCACTCCCTATGATGTATTCACGTCTATGCCTTGCCGGCTTAGGAGATTTTTGTGGCTCAGCATATACGCTGATCCCTTAAGTTTTCATATTTTCCCGTGATGTTCTCATTTATTTAAACCTCATTCCACAGAGGGCGGTTATCTCCTTTTTCCCTTCATATGTGGTAAGCTACGCATGATTTTCCTATTTCCTCTCGTGTTAAGGCTTTACGGTGTTCCTACAGTCAAATCTTAAGGAGCCGGCGTGTTTCTTACCACAGCTGCATGGGATGTCGTACACACAGCCCTTAATCACTCACTCGAAAGAGGTATCTACGAAGTATTGAACTACTTTTGAAGGTAGTCCTGATGTTATATGGACTACAGATCTTTTGTATTTTTTCCGATAACCCCTTCAAATAAGGTAGGCAGACCGATGCGGTTTTTCTGAGTGTTGTTTCAGTCGATGTTGTAGGCAGCGGACGATCCCTTTCTTTTCCCTTTATGGCTGGTGGGAGTTGAAGTTGAGGTATAGTCCGGCGGATGTTGGCTTTTGCGGTATACGGATGTCTTGAACCTATGCTCTGTCCGAGACATTAGTAGGCCCAGAAATGGTACTTTATTGTGATTTTCATTCTCTTTATTGTGAACTGTATCGATGATCAAAGGCCGGAGCGTATAAAGGTCGAAACATCGTGGTAACAACAATGAGGACAACAGTTCGAACAATGTAAATAGTTTACATAATTACAATACCACATCTCAGAAAAATAAACATTGTGTATGTATATATATATATATATATATATATATATATATATACACACAGGGTGTCCAAAGAGTTCGTGTGCACTTTAGAAAATTTATAACTTTATTTGGATATGCGATAGAAATAATCTGTAATAAATGTTATAAAGTTTAATGTACCTAGTTTTAAGTATAGTCAAAATAACTTATGTTATTTCAGGCATTACTGTAAATCAGTTGGCAAATGTTTTCCGTGAACTGCAAAATCGTATTACCCTTTGAATTGCTAATGATGGAAGACATGTGGAAACTTAAATAAAATTTCAATAAAACCTTTAAAAAAATACATTTACTTCTTTCTAATCCTTTTTACAAATTATTTCTATCGCAAATACAAATAAAGGTATAAATTTTTAAAGTGCACACGAACTTTATGGATACCTTGTATATATCTATATATATATATATATATATAAAATATAAATAAAATATATATATATATATATATAAAAAAAATTTATATATATATATAATAAATTTTATATATAAAAAAATATAATTATTTAAATTATTTAAATTTAATTGATTTAAAATAAGCTTTGTTCCATCTTAAAAAAGAAATTTTTTTGGAATCTACAAAATTTCGCTTAAAGATGGAATTTTCATTGAATTTTAACTCAATTAATTTCTTTTAATTATAATGAAGTTTTCGTTTCTTGTTTTTGAAACATGGGACTTCTTTGTTTTGATTTGGGATCATATTTTTAAATAAATAATTATATATATATATATATATATATATATATATATATATATATATATATATATATATATACACATGTATAAAAGACAATAGGAAAACTAATAGTTGCCGACGCGTTTCGTCCAATGTGGACTTTTTCAAGGCGGAAAGAAATGAATTTATTAAACAAAGTAACTAATAATAACCAAACAACATGTTCTTAGCAACTGAAAGAATTTAGAGGACGCTATTTTCATACTGTTAAGTGGAATTACGTCATTACTGTTACATGTGGAGATATCGTTTTTTTCTGTGTTGACGGATTCAACCATTTTCTTTTTATTTCTTGATACTGTTCTATACGTTTGTTTGGAAGGGTAGTAATTCTGTTAAGAAAGAAGAAATGTTTTGTTATTAGTTACTTTGTTTAATAAATTCATTTCGTTTGTTTAAAAAGTCCACAGACGAACGAAACGCGTATTAAAAATTTAAAAAATTTTTATTGTTATATATATATATATAAATATATATATATATATATATAGCTGTCTTATATTTATAATTCATCTATATACTTTATATAATTATATATACTTTAATCTATATCTATATACATCGATACTTTCGGCCCTGTGTCACATCTAAGTTACGCTTATAAAATCATTGCGCACTTCGGTATAGTGTAATGGTCACAGCTTGTCATACAAGAGCTATTACGACAGCGTAGTGAGTTTGATCCTCACTGAGTGCCCCCGTACTTCCGACCTTTTCATGCCACATCTAAGTTACGCTTAGTACATTACACAGAACAATATTTTTTTATAAGTGAATTTTCATAAGATATAGCTTAAGCAAGTTAATTTAAACTATTTAAATTAATGACATGTTGAGAGGAAACTTGGCTTCAACACAGAGTTGTCAATTGAAAAGAATAAACAAAAACGATTATAAAGTAAACCCGTGAAAGGAATTAAACACGGAATGTGATAAAAGATGTAAGTGTTTCCCCAGTCAGTTTTATTCAGAATCGTTCTAAGTATACATAGAATGGTGAGGTTAGAAAAAGAAAACACCTGGATAGATCACGCGAAATCGGCAGGATAGAAATTCCAGAGCAATACACGTTGGAAGAAAAGGTAAACGCCAACAAAAATGAAAAATGAAAACGAGCCAAAACAAGAGACGATATTTGTGACACAAGTGAAAGAAATCGGCCGAACGAAATTGGATTTGCATATAAAATAAAAGCCAAACGAAAATCGGCACAAAAAAAAAAAAAAAAGAAAAGAAAAGCAGTCACCGAGTGTGGATGATTGAATGCAGGTGAGATTCACTGATTAATCAAGAATCTGCTTTGGCCAAGGAAATGACACTGGCACTTTTGTCTGGTATCTTCAATGAAACATATGAAGATGACTGCCAGGAACAAAAAAATCTAATTTACCCACTTATTTATTTTAATGGTTGCATATCTGGTAAAGTGACAAGGGGAGTTTATTCTTTATCTAAATATTTAATACTTAAGTATATATTGAAATTATGGAGGCATTTCACGTTCTATCATAATAAATAATTTCGGATTATAAAGTCACTATTCTGGATGAATACCACAAAGAAAAACATCTTAAAAAACTTTAAAAATCATTTCACTTCTTAAAAATCATTACAAGTAAGGCAATAAATCCACTAAGATGCAAAGAGGTTACTGAACGTGAAAGAATAAGCGAAAAAATAAAACAATTTAAAGAGAGTGAATAATAAAAGAATAGGAATTAAGATGAAAAATAAGGATTAGCAATTCATTTAAAATTCTGAAGATCAAAGTTTTCTGGGAATCAAGATACAAGAAGAGAGTTCCATAAGTCGGAAGTGCGAGAGAAAAAAGCTGTTAACAAATATCTTGCTACACTATTTACATTATTCGGACTATTGTCCTCATCTTTGTCACCATATTTATTACAACGTTTCGGCCGTTGCACGCTCCGGCCTTCTTCAGGTGTTTGGAATGTCGAACTGAACCCTTTATTTCGCTCACTGGGGTAGACTGTTCTAGTTCCACGTGCCATGTTTAATGGATGTCAGCTATCTACTGTTAATTCCCTTCATGGCACAGTGGATAACGGCGTTGGTTAGATCCAGTGACAGGACCCAAAGAGTGTGAGTTCAATATCCGGCTAAGGCAGTGGAGAAGTTGGAGAGAGAAATGGTTCAAGAGGACCTATTTTAAACTTGAAGTCAAGAAAGATCTTGTTTCCTAGTAGAGATGCAAGGAGTCTCAATGATATACAACTGTTTAGCAGTTAACTGGAGAAAATTCAGGTTCTCTTTGGATGAAACCTTTCTAGCGTTGGTGTTGAATGTATTGAATCTAGTTTGTTCACATTGGGCTCTTAGAGTTCAGTCAGAGGAGAGGTCCATTGCCAGGCTTTGGTCATCTACATACTTGGAGAGGGCGTTCATAAACCTTGCTATTGTCTCCATATATATTTTCTAATTATCTGAAAAGGTTCTTGGGTATGAGTAAATAGGACAGGCTGGGTTCTATAGCCTTGGGTGATAACTAGTCTAGAAGGAAACCTCCGAATTCAAAACCGGCCTGGATGCAAAACTTGATGGGCAGATAGGGTTTCTGGAGCCTTGCAAAGCAACCTATCTATGGGAAGGTGGCTTCTGTTGAGGGAAATCAACAACTGTCGATTATAGTGTCATCAGCAATACCATAGAATCTAAGGAAACTGGTCAGGTTATATTGTGTTAGGAGAGGTCCGCTGCCAGGCTCTAGTCATCTACATAGTTGAAGGGGTTCTCAAAACTTAGTATCTATTGCATGTATTTTTCTAATTATCTGAAAATGTTCTTAGGTATGGGTAAATAGGACAGGCTGGGTTCTATAGCCTTGGGAGATAACTAGTCTAGGAGAAGGAAAACTGAATTCAAAACCGGCCTGGAGGCAATACTTGACGGGCAGATAGGGTTTCTGGGGCCTTGCAAAGCAACCTATCTAGGGGAAGGTGGCTTCTGTTGAGGTGGTCAAGCACATTGTGTCGATGATAGACTCAAGGGTATTGCTGATGACATTAAGGAAACTGGTCGGGTTATATTGCAACAGGGAAGAGCACTCACCCACATTTTTGAAATCAGGACATACAGCTGACGTCTTGCATGAACTTTCACCTTCAGTTAGTTTAGTTATCACCCAAGGCGGTTAAACAACTTTGTCAAGATTTGAGATAGTCCTGATTTAAAGTTCTTAATAATAACCACAGGTATTTTTACCCGAACCATAACTTTCATAGAAGCAGGATTTTGATAAGTCTGGAAATTTACCGAAATTTTGGGCTCCGTGAGAGGGGAAAGAGATTAGATTATCTGACTAGGAGGAGATAACTTTAAGACCAATTATGATAGAAGGTAATGATGGTCTGCATCTACTGAGAATTTTTTTGCTTTTTCCAGAAATGTTGCCCTTCCTATGGGCATTCTCAAAACAACTGAAAAAGGAAGCAAAAGAAAAAAAATAAACATTACCACCACAGCAACATAAAAACGTTTAGATAAATGTAACAATATTTTTCTTCCTATTCCATCTTGCATACTTTCTTTGGATATTTGATATTTATTTATTATATTTTTAGAAATGGAAAAAAAAACTTCACCCCTAAGGATATTATGGAAGCATTAAATAAAATCTACTTACCACTTCACACATACTAAAACTCATCTTTGTCGGTAAATTAGCCTCTGCCATTTCTCTTCAGAAGGCTTTCGATTTTTCAATCGAGTTAAACAAGCAGGTCCCTTCAAACAAATACTTTTGAAACGTATTTTATTAAGATATCAATTAGTTCTCTCACCCGAATCGGAGCATTGTTGTGCATAAACAAAGTTTCTGGAAGTATTTGACATTCTTCTTCAGCAATGAATACTCAGGAGCCTTCAAACAAATCGATGTATTTTTAACAAATCATGTAAATATTAGGTATTTACTCTGTCTCCCCACTAAGACGAGTTGTGACACAAGGTCTTTTTTTTTAAGGTGGGGCACCCGAGCACATACACCCAGGCTAGGAACAAAAATTGCCAGCAGCCCCCGTAACCGTCGGTTGCGCTGGCCTCGGTGCGAACACCGATCCCTCCCTCTGGTGCAATCAGAGGGCGCGGCCTCGGGCACCTCTCAGTATAATTTTTCTCACTTGCGACTGTCCTATGACGGAGTCGCCCCTGAGTGCACTCTGCTGAAAGACAGAGACGCAACTGAGGGATGATAAATAATGTGTTACAAACCCCCTCGGAGTAGGGGTTTACACACTAAAATGACTTTCTAAGCGTAGCTTAGATGTGGCACAAGGCCGAAAATATGGGGCACCCAGTGAGGATCGAACTCACTACTCAGTCGTAACTGTTCTAGCAAGACAAGCTTGCTAACCATTACACCACGCCGAGGTGCCCAAATCATGTAAATACTATCCTGCTTATTGAGAAAACAGCTGTCATTTCTCTTTTCTTTATTGCCTCCATACTATATTAATTTCTCTGTTTAGCCCACTAAAGAAGACCTCCTAGCCTAACATATTCGCTAAATTTTTAGACGTCTAAATCCCCAATATCTGCCTAGTATGTTTTCATTTAACAGGGACTGATGACAACTCTTTTTCTTCTGTACATGATCAGCTAAGCTTGATTTCGTTGTCTCGCGCTTAACGGTTTTTGATATTTCTCCTACCTTACTTATACGGTGTTTGTTATTGAAACGAGCAGTCTACCATTTTCTTTTGGATGTCTTTTAAGGGAGGCCAGTGAGTTGTGCCTTAAGATTTTCAATATTCCCTCTTTGCCTATCTTATGTGCTGTGTTCTATCAATACATGGACAATCACGATTGTCTACCACTTCCTATCCTTTGTAGGATAGTAAGGTTTGTCTCTTCATCACTTCTAGCCCGTTTTGCAATCCGGGTACCTTGATGTTTCCATGCTTGTCATGAATAATCTTTTAATGTTTCGCCAGAAATTTCACCTGCCTCATTATTCTAAAGGACAAGTGCCCTTTACGTTCCACATATTCCCTCCATGTTATTCTCAGAACCTTTCTGTAAGAACTTTGATTTTTGACTTGTATTGGTTTTCACTCTGGTCGGGTTAAACCGGCTTCCTCCCGAGCAAGTACAGCATCACGGACCATCGCTGCCCACGCTCGCCGATCCTGAGCCAGGTCACACGAAAGGGCGAGCCAATAGCGATTCCATCGTCGAAGACCAACTACTTGGGGACCCGATAGTACTGCTAGGTCATCCTTGATTGTGCTAGCCCACGTCCTCAGCTGCCCACCGACACGTTTTCACCAGCCAGGAAGGGAAGGAGGGAGAAGTACATCGCGGATGAGCTCTCCCTCCGGGCGTCGAGCTGCGTGCCCGAACCATTGGAGACGATGCTGGAGCAGGACGGGTGGAAGAGGACGGAGTCTCAGGCGACGACGTAGAGTGGCTGTGGGCACACGATCGATTCGGCGGCATCGTAGAATGCAGCGAAGGCAATCGTTGTCGAACATTTCAAGCCTTGGTAGGCCTTTCTGTAAGAACATATCACTGTTGACAGAATCCTTCTCTTCATCTGTGGGGAAAATGTGTAAAATTCAATACCATACGTAATATTAGATATTGCACAATAGCTGAGCAGGTTTTACTTTGTTTCTAAGAACCTTTGCTTAGTTTCATAATGGCATCTTCCGCTGTTACAATGCGCCTTCGGATTTCTGTTGTTTTTCCTAATTTGTTATAACACTTCAGAGATAATTCAATTTTTGTACTTGCTTCATTTTGCCGTCTCAGTTTGCAGCTGGAGGTGTTGACCAGATCTACAAATTTCATAATTTGACAAAGATGTGTTTTGAAAAATATATTTTCTCAACCTACATGACACAAATCGATTATACTTCTCTTTATCAGATCTGCATTGGTGTTGTACAGTATTTTCAATAAACCCCTTGAGATTTCAATGTTGCCTGCCTGTCATTTGCACAATTTTCACATTGTGCAAACTTGTTAAGAATTATTAAACATTGGCTATTACATAAGGATCAATATCTTTCAACTATTATCTTGCAGGTGTTTTTTTCATGTCATAAACAGTTATCTCCCTTGGAAAGATTTAAACCAATAAAAAAACTACATGATATTCAAGATAATCGGTTGGGTAATATTGATTGTGGAGTAATTGAATACGGCTCGGATGGAACAAGCGGTGAGCCGAGTTCGAGTTCCATACATTTTTTTTAATCATTTAATTCTGTAATGATTTTAACTCATACAAGGCAGTAAATCCACTAGAACACAAGGGGTTATTGAGTAAGAAAAAAAAAGAGAAACATTATTAAGGAGAAACGGCGATAGAAGAGTAATCAAGAAGTCAGTAGATAATAGAATAGAGTTCTACAAGCGGGGAATTCAAGAAAAGAAGCTATTAACATAGAATTTGCGGTTAAATTAAGCTAGTTCAACTATAAATTAATGAAACCTTATTGCAAATATCGTATCGCGCTTAAATTCATAAAGTCTATATACGATAGCGGAGAGCTCACTCGAACAGATTACCATGGAAGTATCTATAAAGAGAGGACAAGGAAGCTACATTACGAAAGTAGAAAACTGACCGAGTCTGAGATTCCAGGCGAGGGTCAATAATTTGGCTCATATCAAGAATCTTTAAATAAAAAGCAGGATCACCTGAGTTTACTTGGCAGCAATATTCAAAGAATGGACGAATAGTAAACTTTTAAATCTATGATATATCTTCTTTCACAGGAACACATTCTATGCACAGTTGAGTCACATTTCGAGCGGGTTTGCACCCGACGGCTAGAAGGTTATTTTTTTTTAAGTCAACCAGACAGTGCACTTGGCTTCTTTGCGACATTGAATGAATTGCTTATTCTGGTACCATATGACGCAACCTTGGTGCATAGTCGACTCGCCTGACGCGACGTTGGTGCATAGTCGGCTAGCCTGACGCAACCTTGGAGCATAGTCTGGCCATCGGAATTCAACAAATCCTCAAATATTGACATTACATTCAATTTCGACCAAAAGTTGTATTTCCTGCAGTGAAACACACACTACTTCACAAAATTTAGATTTTTGATTCTCTGTGTGGAGGCTCTTAGCTAAGTTAAAAGGAAAAGCAGTGCTTACTTAAAAAAAAATCAGAAGAGGAGCGGATAAAGGTCTCTATCGCGTGTGACGGCCTATATGTCTTTGTTGTTTGGATGCACGCGAGAATGAATTCAGTCGTTTAATCTTACACAAGGATCAGTGGCGATACTTTGAGAAATGCCATGGTGTAAAACGCAAGGAATGGTAAATAAATAGAGTCTAATTCCGAACGGGAAAGAATGGAAATTCAAAGATTGGAAATCACCTTAATCAAAGAAAAGCAGCTTGACTGGAATTCGAAAAAAGGAAACCTTAAGTTGGCCGGACAACGTACACATGTGTTTATACATTGTATGCGAAAGTGCAGTACACACACACACACACAAAGTCCGCGCAAAAATGTATACACAATTCAGGAAAGGAAAAACCTGCCTTTCGTAGTCTTATCAAATTTCGATAAAATGAGATTTTACGATATTTTCTCGACAGATGGCATTACATTTTGGGGTCTTAGACAAGAAATTGAAAATGCATGGGTAGCAATCCAACTGGACACTTTGTCCAATGTTTTCCCAAGCAGTAGTTACCTGTAGCAATAAATACCTATAAAATTAAAGGCCATCAATTTGAGTAGCTTTTGTGATTGTAGAGTCCAAAGTTAACTTGTATTCTTGTGATGTTTGAATAAATTTTAAATTTCAGGAAGTGTGCGCCAATTCAGTTTGCCATCGATTTAGTATTATAATATATAATATATATAAGTTTTTCCATTCCTGAAGGATGCATATATTTTTGACGGAATGTTGTACACACATATATATATATATATATATATATATATATATATATATATATATATATGAGAACGAAAAGAATATGACCAGATGAAATGGTCAAGTTTTTTCATCAAAACAAATATGCATCTTTGTCGTGATTTTGTCTGTTCGTATGTAACAATTTAAATAATGTATAAGAATACTATATATAAGTAAATGCTTTGTTTAGAATAAACAGTATTACTAACATTTACCGGCCTGAATATCCAAGAAATTTCATAAAGTGTCGGAGGACGCATATTCTCTATGAAATTTATCGGACATTCAGGCTGGCAAATGTTAATACTGTTTATAATAAACAGCATTTACTTAAATATTTGTGTCTATATAAATAACGTATAACAATAAAGTATTAAAATAATTATTATATATATATATATATATATATATATATATATATATATTTATGAATAAAAATGACAATAGGAAAACTAGTAATTGCTGACGCGTTTCCTCCAATGTGGACTTTATCAAAGCAAATTACGAAAGTAGTTTTCCTATTGTCATTTTATCCATAAATATTGTCTTCTCTACTGGTTGAATCGGAGAAATCTTCATGTTAGCTCTATCTCTGATATTGAGCGCTTTCTAATAAGTATACACATATAATATATAAATAATTATACATATATATATTTATTTATATTTATATACACTTTTAAAATATACACACACACACACACATATATATATATATATATATATATATTTATTTATTTATATATAAAAAAAAATAAAATATCGATTGTTTTAACTTTAAAAATCAAGAGGTCAGTTGAATCTGCTACCTTGGTTTTCAAAATAAGGCATCCTCAGGCGATTTTTATCAATTTACCAAAAAAAAAAAAAAAAAAAACTAATGAATGCTATATTATTTTTAAAACAACAAAACCAAACAAACTGACGACGTTGGGCGTGTTCCTTCTTCATATATATTTACAACAATAATGTTTTTATAGTATTAGATATATTATTTTTTTGTTTTATTTTTTAAAATAATATAGTAAAATCTATATTATGGAAAATTTGATTTTACTATATTAGCTACTATAATTCTTTAACTCTTCAAAAGTCGAATGTGTAAATTTCCATTTTTACACCATTTTAATTATATCTTATAATTGTCCCCTTTTCTAAGAAATTTCTTTTCTTTTTTATCGCTAAGTTGAATTTCTTTAAAAGAAAACATTTCATTTTAAATATAAATTTATAAATATATTTTGTATTTTCTTTTCTTTTTTTTTTTTAACTATAACTTGTTTTTGATTTAATTTATCAATAAAGTTAATTTTTTCTAATGTATAATTTATTTTATCGCATATTTTTTAAAATATTTTTTATTCTTTACTATAATCAAATTTTTTGTTAATTATTAATTTAAAAAATATAATCTTACTTAACTTTAATATAAATCATAGATAATATAAATATAACTTATTTTTAATTTATTAAATAAATCTTATTTTAACACAATAAGTATGAATTTATCTTTGGATCTTGTATTTTTAAAGTTAACATTATCTATATATTTTTTTTAAATCCCTTTCGTTCCTCTCTTAATTTCAAATTAGCTACTTCAAAGATAATTTAATTTAATTGAAAAAGGTTAATATTCGGGTTTAATTTTTAAAAAATTTTTTTTAAAAAATATTTCTGTTAATTTGGGGATGATCACAGGCTCGTGATTTTATTCGACAAACATTGACATTGATAAATTCGGAATTAATTTTTCGACTGTCGCCACAGGTAAATTTCTAATTGCGACACGAACACAGTTTATATACCGGGGTTGAAGAAGACTGACGAAGTAGTCTTCAGTTGAAATAGGTCTATTCCCAATACGAGGTAATTTTGGATTTTATTGTGAGATATATATGCCCTTACGCATACATGTATACACACATGCGTGTATTGTCCGCCCAATTTAAAGCTTCTTACACTGGTATATGGAGTCCATGAATCAACGTAGCGGTCATCAATGAAACCAACCGAAGCTACATGATCACATGACCATATATGGTTTCTATATATTAGGTTTACTCCATTAAAATTATAAGAGAGATTGTTATGAGTAATGGCATATAATAGTTTTTCAGCAGGGGGGGGTCCCTGAGATATGGAAACTATTTCAAGGATTCCACAAGAATAAAACAGGCTGAGAAGCACTACCATAGACGAAGCATGTGAGCAACGAAGAAATTTTAAAAACATGGGAATGTCTATATTTCTAAGATGAGGTATTATGTACACTATTTACATTATTCGGATTATTGTCCTCATCTTTGTCGCCATATTTAAAAAAACGTTTCGGCCGCTCAGATAGAAACAATATTTCTGAGATGAGGTATTATGTACACTATTTTCATTATTCGGACTATAAAATCATCTTTGTCGCCATATTTAATACAACGTTTCGGCCCTTCAGTATCTGTCTATGAGATGAGATGAATATATACATTATTTACATTATTTGGACTTTTCTTTGTCGCCATATTTATTACAACGTTTTTATATTGTAAATTCCCGGCCTTCTTCAGGTGTTGGAATGTCGAACTGAACCCTTTATTTCGGCCGAAACGTTGTAATAAATATGGCGACGAAGATGAGGACAATAATTCGAATAATATAAATAGTGAACATGGGAATGAAAAGAAGACTTTTGCTTAAAATCAGAAAGTTGAATCGGTTGAAATTTATGACCTTCATAATAAAAAAAAAAATGGAGATTTTGATACAGGACATATTGTACGCAAGATGGGCAGACGGAAATAATAAATAACCTTATTAAATCCTCTGTGTACGACGATGGGTTCGAAAGTTCATTGGCTGATTATGAAGGAATGAGGCTTGAGCTGTGAAATCTTGAATGCATTAATTTCTGCTCTTATTAATAACTGCATTGTTTCTTCCCAGGTCAACTGGCATCTGACTGTTCGAAGAAGACTCTAAAAGCAGCTAGTAGGGAATTCTCTTGAAAATCGATAAAATGTGGCATCGTGGTATTATCAAGTCCCTGCAGAAAACAGTTTAGCCTCCAAGGAAATGAATACTGACATGTTTGCTAAATTAGGGGGATGATGCTGTAGCTTTATCAACAATGCAAAATTGGGCAGCCGAATATAAGAGAGGGAAGAGAGAGTCTTGAAGATGACCGAAGGTCTAGACGTTCTACAATTGCCACTACCGAGGAAGACATTGACCGTGTTCACCGCATGGTGATGCATGACTGGTGATTGAATATAAACCAAATAGCCAATGCTATTAGCATATCCAGTGAGGATATTCTGCATAATTAGTCTGACGTAGGTTTATTTGATGGGTGGGTGCCACGTCCTCTTACACATGATCAAAAGTGCACCAGGCTGATCACATGATGCGAAAATATGGCATTGTTCGAGGTAGACCGCTAGTTTCTTTGAACGTTTCCTAACCAAGGATGAGTGATGAGCTCGTCACTTTGAGACAGACAAAGAGACAATACAGACAGTGGGCAAAAATCTCATCTGCTCTAAAGAGAGCCAATGTCGTTTCAGCTGCAGGGAAGGTGATGGCTTCAGTTTTTTGGGGATGCAAAAGGCATTGGGTTTACTGTCTTCAAAAGGGCCACACTATGGAAAGTATTATGCCAACTTATTTAGATAGTTACGAAAGACAATCAGGACTAAACGCCAACGAAAAATGATCGTCTTTTGTCATCAAGACAATACTCCAGTACGGAAGTCTTTGATTTCAATGGCTACTGTGTGTGAGTGTGACTTTGAACTGGTTGATTTGGTTCCATCTGACAAACATCATAAAAAAAAACACTTGGCTAGTAACAAGAATCTCGTCATAACTGATGTTGAACATTTTTTTTTTTTTTTTACCAACAGGATTAATTTTTTTTAGCAAATGAGATCCAAGCATCGCAGTAACGATGGAAGAAGTGTGTGGAGCGCAAGGTAGAGTATTTTGAAAAATAAACCGCATTTGGTACCATTCCATGAGTGTATCTTGGTTAGACTATGAAATTTTCAGCCGGCCCCGCGTATACAGGGATACAGAAAAAATATATGTGTCAATATAGAAAATAAACAAATATGATGTGAAAAATTTACAGGGCGCGACAGAAAGACCTCTCACATAATGGTAAGAGTTCATCTCTTCTATTTAAACAGAAAAGTGCTATATAGGAATAATGTGTCGCTGCCGACACTCGAGTTTGAACATAGATCGCCAGTGAGCGATCCCATTATTGAATTAAATAGATCACATGAACATAGAGAAAGCGCATATATAGGAAATCGCTTGAAGTATAGATTGATCTCTATTTCTATTCTATCCTCTATAGTAATATAGTAAGCTATTCTCTAATCTATTCACTATACTATTCCTCTATTCGGATCACTATACCGGTTACTATTCGAGCGAGTATTATCGAGCAAGTACTATTAGTGTGAGTGTTATTCAAAGGCGTCTGACACCAGTATTGTTCAACGGCGTTACTATAGTTGTATCTGTGATTACAAAGTCTACTACAACGAGCATTACGAAAGTGGCAACGAGTGTTCGTTGACATCACAAAAAATGTCAATTCTAATACAGTAGAAGCCCCGAGAACCGGACTAAGAAGGCTGAATATGAGGAATTGGTTACAAAGTCCAGATATGAGAGGTTATATTTAGATTAAGATAAAAGAACTGAAATCAGGTTTAATATTTATTGTCAATGTTTTATAGTAAACAAAATAAGCTAATGGTGAGTAAAATATAACGGAATTGATTTTAAGGAAAAAGAAATAAATTATATAATGTTAATGAAAATTCATTAAATTAAATATGCCACGTATGCAAAACAAATAATGTAACAAAGATTTTTTAATCGCCTTTGCATGATGATTCTTTCTCTTCTAATGTCATTTTCAACTTTTTCCGCATTTCGTTTTGTTTTTGTTCTTGAAAGTTTTTAAACGAAAGACACTTTTTTAAACTCTGAAAGTTATTGCAATCGTCATAGCTGAATGCTGGCTTTCTTTCCATAAAACTGACAAGCTTTCCAATAACTTATCAATTTTAGTCCTGGTTTCATCAAAATCATGTTTTTTATTTCCTTGTTTATTGTGACAGTGTGAACGCTGGAGGATAGTTTCTTTGGAAGATTTTATATCATACAATGTTGAACTCATCCATTAGTTACAATGAACTTTCACCAGCGTCTAGACTGTTTAAATTTTTCACTTTTTGCGTTAACTCCAAAGTTGTTTTTTTCTTATTTCCATCATCTTTTGCACCAATACAAGCCATTAGGGTGAAATAGGCATAAGCAATTATCGAAAGTAAATTTCCTGAAAAACAAAAATTTCAAATCAGTTACATATGACCCAAGTAGTTCAAATATACACATCAAAATGATGTCTGGATATGTGGGATTCCGGATATGAGGCACTCCGGATATGAAGGATTCCGGATATGAGGGATTCCGGATAGCATATATATGATTCTGTTCTATTTGGAAATCAATGTTAACCAATGAACACAATCTATAAATCTCGTTTAGAGTTCTTCGGGTGAATAAAAATCCTCTGACTAATATTTAAGCTTTAAAATCGCTTCTAATTAATAGAAATAAGGTTTTAAAAAAGTTTTATCTTTGTTAATTATCCTGAAATCCATGATCATAAATTGTTGGATTACCGCACCCTGACGATAATCACAGGCGACGAGATATTAAATTACCGCTCCATGATAAATACAGACGGCGCGTAATTTGAAAGGATCATCATCTTTTCTTGAGGACTTTGATACAGAAAATATGTATTCTTCTCGGCATGTAAATATTTCAATTAAAAATACTGAAGGCAGCTTTAAACTCTTTACATTCAATTTCGTTTCTCATTTTTCCTTTTTTATAATATATCCCAACAATATACTTGTTAGTATTCATTTAAGTTCTATATCTTGTTTGCGAGAAAAAAAGCTACCATTAAACATTTACTAAAAAAACGCGCGTAAATCATTAAAAGTGTTGTATTCAGCAACAACAAAATAATAAAAAATTATAATGGCACCGAGTTTTGCCTAAGAAAACATTCAAAAAGCAAATGCCATGAACATTTTTAAATAAGAATAAATAACAAAATATATATATATATATATATATATATATATATCCTAAAAATTTGACCAACACCGATTCGTTAAGCCAATTTTGTTGTGAAAACATTGACTTGTATATTAAAATACGACATCATGTAATCTCCATGTTTTATATAAGAATGTGTCGTAACCAGAGCATGGGATATAAAATCCTTGACATGAGATGGAGGACATTTTATTACAATCATTTGATGGTATCAAGCATGTTTGAAAGGCTAGAGATAAATCACGTTAAAATCCTCATTTGTTCAAACGCGAGATATATAGCCGAACAAGAGAATTTTTAAGGGAAATGGTGCCTCAATAATTTGTAACTGGAAGGGATATTGTTTTGGAACGGTAATTTATTCTCTTTATACACTTAAGAAAATACGAAATATTCTTGCATTAGCCCTCAATATTGATTCAACGATGAAACATGCAAAATGAGTTGGAAACATTCGATAAGATTCAATCTCCGATATCAGCAAAGGCTGGATAATTCTTTCTTAAAAAGATAATAGAACAAACATGCCATAATATTTATCTTTCAACATAATATCTTTCCTTGTCAACGCACGTAATTACCAATTAATAATTTCCAATCACACAAATTCAATAGATAATGTAATGCTATCCAAGATAGAATTCTTGCGGATTGGTGTGTGTGTGTTTGTATGAATATGTTTTTCGATAAATTTGGCCAACGTTTGAAAATATAACAAAAATCGCAAATTTTTTTTGCAAAAAAAGTCCGTGTAAAAAATTCGAAAAAGGAATCGACAATAACCAATATAATTTTTTAAAAACAAATGCTAATGTATTAACAATAAAAAAAATTTACAAGTGACAAAGATTGTGTATCAAATTGATATGTCCCGGAAAGGGATATATTTGAATAAAGTTGTTTTGGCATTACTATAACCAAGTAGAATAATTTTTTTTTAATCGACTGGTACGCATAAAATTCCCATCAAAAACAAGTATAGATCAATGGCGTAGTCCAATGGGCGTCGTTATTTAAATTTCCCCCAGACTAAGGCTCTTTTGAATCTGTCGTACCAACACGTCCGTCGGTATTTATAACGGACACCAGCCAATCATATTCCAGTGAGGGGAAAACAGGTGTACGCATATTCCATTATATCACAAATGAACGTGATAACCTATATAAATGTGAAATGTGTGTGTGTGTGTGTGTGTGTGTGTGTGTGTGTGTGTTTCCCATAAAAGAACGCAGATACTCGCGCGAGGTTTATATTGAATATAACATCAGAAAAGAGAGAAAAAATTATCGCAGAGTATTTATAGTCCTAAGAGCGTCCTCTAGATGCGTTTCAAAAATTAGGAGTTAACCCGACAGACTACATCTTATTCATCTTGGAAATGTTGCCTTAATTATCGACTAGTAGTTACAGCCCCTTTCCTGATTTTGAATTAATTTCTACAGCAAAATCATTCAAAAATGATTTACTATAATTATTCATAGCTTTTATTTACTAACTTGTGTATCCGTGTCGTCAAAAAAGACAGCAAGTTTTAATATTAAGATGCAATGAAATAACAATTTTGAAGCAATGTATTGAGATTTAATGAAAAATGAGATCCAGAATGAAGAACTAATTCCTTTTATATTTTTAGACTCAGTAGTATCTGTGATTCTGTAAGACAAGCACAGATTCGAATGTGCGCCGCATGTAAAATATTCTCAAGAAGTAAATGGCGGCTGGACAGATCTTTGTGTCGGATAGACTTTCTTGAGAATCGCTTAACATACAAACTTTAAATGTCACTCAATATATAAAAAGAGGCGACAGAGAGAAATGCGTCTACCGTAGCGAACAGGAAACAAGTGTTCTTGGGTTGTTTAACCCAAGTTTATCCTGATAATCTGCTGGTACAAGGAAACGGATTTAGAAGAAAGCGACTACAGATTAATTGATTACTTTTAGTATTATATAAATCGCTTTTTGTTTTATTATAATATTTTCATGTATAAAATATATATATATATATGACGGTAAATAGAAATGGTGTACCTGTCAAAAAAAAAAAAAAATAGTAACAGGAAGAAGAAGCCTAAATAAAGACAAACTGAAGCAAAACAATGGCTTAGTAGACAAAGACATTTGAGTCTAAGGGAACGGATTAATTATATGTCCTGGGAAATAGTTTTGTCAAAGCAAATATAAATATTTTCTTGTATATATATATAATATATAATATATGAATATTGTATTGTAATTTATATATTGATTTATGTCCCTCCACACTACAGATAGTGACACAAAAGATATAAACACACAACGATAATTATTATATAATAGATGCTTTTCTACAATTATTCGCAGTTTTATTTATTAATATCATTAGCAATACGTTTACGCTATTAGCACTATTCTAAGAGTAAATATCTCATCACTTCCTCGCCTCTCACAATCCTTCCTTTTTTACGACGCAATTCTAACGAAAATCATTTACAATGTACTTACATTAAACATTCATTATCACTATTTTTTCCTAAATGTTTCCTTCAATAACAAACTTTATTTAAAGACCTTCCTTCAAATTTTTAAATGCAAAATAAAATCTTGACAGTATTTAATAGAAAAGCGATAACAACAGAAATTGAATTATGTCTGTTTGGTAAAAAAAACATGCAAATGATAACAAAAAAAAATGCAATATGAGTACTGGTAAAAAATGGTTTGAAGACATTAGGTTAATAATGTTGGTAATAATTCATTTTACTGATAAAATAACACATGGCACGGTGAATAAAGGCGTTAGTTAGATCTAGTGTCAGGACCCAAATAGTGTGAGTTCAATAATGCAGTGGAGAACTTGGAGAGGGGAATTAACTCTGTGGGTCCTGTCACTGGATCTAACCAATGCTTTTATCAACTATGCTATGTGTCCCCATGTGATAACTGACATTCATTAAGCATGGCACGTGGAACTAGAACAGTCTACTCCAGTGAGCGAAATAAATTTAAAAAGTTCGACACATTCCAACCACCTGAAGAGCGTACAACAGCCGAAACGTTATATAAATATATATATAAATATAGGACAATAGTCCGAATAATGTAAATATATGGATAAAATTTTTATGAAGAAAAATGTATTTCCATTATACATTAAGTAGCCCTATTCTGATAATGCTTCCTGCCTGAATTCCTGTGAGGAAACTGAAAATATTGCGTAATTTGGAAGGTTAGAAAAAGTCCTTTAGACGCGTGTAAGACGATTAGAGACTAGGAAATTAGAGAAAGTATTGACTGCAAAAAAGAATGGATTGAATATGACCTGAAAATCGGAAACTGCATCGAGTTGAGGTTATATTTTCTTGTAACTGTAACGATGCATTTCAGAAAGTTGTTGTCATCATTCGAAAATCGAATATATTAATGTCCAACGTCCTAACGTTTCAATATAAATTAATAATTTCGGATTCCTGAGAATTTAGTGCTATCGTTGTTTATCTTGCATAGACATCTGTTATAAGTAATTTTTAATAAATTCATCCAAAGGGATTTATAAAGCGTCAGTCAAAATAGAGTATTGCTGGATGAGGCAAGTGATGTTAATGCAAGGAGGTAGAAAGTAGTGAAGATTACTAGGATAAGCAAGACAGAAAAAGATTGATGTGAATTTAAGGTATAAAAATAGGTTTTAAACCAAAATACGCAGGAGTCTGTTCCGTAAGGTAGAGACATTTTTAAAAAAACTTTCTCCTTACATTCATTTTGCTGAAAAAATGGATGGGGATTCAACTTTTTGAAAAAAGCATTGACGAGTCCTCTTTTTGTAGTATATTAAATTTCTTTTCATATATATATATATATATATATATATATATATATATATATATATATATAAAATAAAAAATATTAAAAAATTAAAATCTTCAGACACACTGGGTTGTAGATTAATATTCTTTCGTTTTTATTATTATTTCATTTAGATTCCTCGACTAGTTTCGGCCAAATGGGCCATCATCAGAAGAATTATTTCTGCTTGCTGGTAGCAGTGAACTACAGAAATGAATGTCTTGATGAAGAAAATGAACTTTTGTCTGTAGTTTATTTGTTTTTTTATTTTTTATTTTTTTAACATGAATTTTTTTAACATTCCATGTGTTGGTCAAACAGTTTCCTTTTAGTTGTTATTTGAGATAAGAGCTGGGTGGATTCATGCTGCTCTGAATTCCCCTGGTCAGTTTGACAGTTTTATTGGTTCCTGGAGAGGGGATGTGTCTCTGTTAAGTGTGTGTGTTATTTGTTTCTTAGGGAGTGAATGAGTGAGTATGATATGTGTAAGCGTGTATATTCGTGTGGGTGTGTGTATAAGTGTGAGGCCTCAACAGCACCGTGTGGGTGAGAAATGTGGGTAGGTTTGATTTGTAGGGTTATATATTACTACTATCTATATTGTTAAATTTATGGTTTAGCCCGGCTAAATAGACTGTTTGACCAACACAAGGATGTTTATATATATATATATATATATATATATATATATATATATATATATATATTTATGTTGATAATTCTTTTATAGATACAAATATGTAAGTAAATGCTCTTTTTTATAATAAACAGTATTAATAACATTTACCGGCGTGAATGTCTGAGAAATCTTCATAGAAAATATTCGTCCTCCGACAGGAATCGAACCTGTATCCTATACGGAACCGTCATATAGCCTGACGTGCCTTAACCGATTGGGCCACAGAGGAGCGTTCGGTTAGTAAGGTCTCCTAACTATTCAATATATTCTTATGAGAATTTTAATAATTATTATCTAATTAGTTGTACCACTATATTATCAACCATTGCCTTGCTATACTATACCACATAAATTGCAAAAAAAAAAACAAACAAAACAAAACAAACAACAACAAAAAAAAACAAAACAAAAAAAAACCGACTATAATTGCTGGAGTCATTGAGTATAAATAGCAAGAAACCAAAGATAAAAAAGATTGCATCAAAACTCGGACATAACTTATTAAATATATTTTATTATAAAAAGTTAAAATTTCCACGTGATTATGCTAAACGCACTAATCGCTACCAAGTGAAACGTGATGTGTAAAAATTAGACTAATCACACTGCAAACAAAAAAAAAACAAAACAAAAAAAAAACCCAAAAAACTAATTGACATTCTAATGTGTGACAGGGATGGTACCCTGTGGTGAGTAATAGAGATCAGTTTTATTTTAGAGGCATTAAAGCTAAAGCCAATTCCTGCCGCAGTCTACAACCGAATGGAGGTCATTTGCGAGACTAACGGCCAGGTTAATTTTGTCAGCGATACCAGATATGTGCAGGCTTGTGAGACAATGAAAATTAAATAATAAATAACAAACATAATAAAATAATAAATAATTTAATTTTCCCATAATGCAAATGGAAACAAAAAAAAAAGGTTTCCGGTCACGTGCAACGTTTGTGATCCCACTTCAGGAAAGGAGATCACGTAGTGTCTGGATACTTTTGAATCATTGGATTCGGACTTATTTTTGCAGCGGTCGTGCGTCAATAAAAATTGCCCTTGATTTTCCAACCAAGTTTTTGTGTTATTTATTATGGTCTAACAACATTACCAACTTCTGATACCGGACAAAAAAAAAAAAAAAAAAAAATACTAACCCACTAAATACTTGGAAGATTGGCGCATTAAAATCCTATCAGTTATATTCAGTTAGTTTTACGCTGTATTAAGGCGAAAACTTATTTATCGTAAGCTAATATTCCCTTTAAACGAACTTTTCATTAACACATCTTCAGTGGAAAAGTTCTGTTATGCTTACGGCCATAAAACTTTCTTCATGTGCAAGAAAGTTAAATCTTGGAACGAAAGATGTTTTAATGACATCATTTATTTGGCTGAGTAAATGAATCTTTGGAATGGTTTGAAATTGCTGCATAAATGTCAGGAATTTTGGTCAAGTTCAGAAAAGTGCATTCTCACAAATTACACTTTGTTCTACCCAGAGCGCTCAATAAAGATGCATAAACGTGACCCCAGGGGTTCTCATGTTTCATATTTTATAGCATTCGGATTAATATGCCACTGCTTATTGAAGAGTCTCGTTATTAGGCGAGCAACATGTGAATAGAACAAAAAGTGGATCGATGGGAGAAGAACTCATCTGTTTCAAATGGAATTTTTACCGAATTCATTTTTCAAACGGATCGTTCCATTACTTGCATTATTCGGACCGTTATCCGAATAATGCAATTATTCACAACGTTTCCTCAAGGACACATGGCCCAGTGGTTAAAGACGTTGGTTAGATCCAGTGACTAGACCCAAAGAGTTGTGAGTTCAATACGAGGCCACAGCAGTGTTGAACCAAAAAACCTGGAGAATTGAGTTAACCTGCTATTGATCGTTAACGGGAAATAACTAAGACATCCGGAAGAGGCATGGTGTGTGGAACTAGAACTATCTAACCCGGTGGACGAAATTTTCGGTTCGAAATTCCAAAGACCTGAAGAAGGACGGAGCAGAGAAACGTAATGAATATGGCAATGAAGAGATATAGACAATGAAAAGATCATTTCAGAGACATAGACAAAGTGTACAACGGCCGAAACGTTGTGAATATGGCAATGAAGATGAGGATAACTGTTCGGATAATATGAATAATGCAAGTCATCATAATGCCTCATCTCAGAGATTTCGATGAAGAGTTCCATGTATGTAATAGACATTTTCAGATAACTATGTAAAGATGTGGATATTTCATCTTTTACCGAACTGGTAAAAAAAAAACAAAAAAAAAAACTTATTTTAATGTTGATTTATTTTTAATCATTTCACCTCAAGGAAAAGGCAAATAAAAAAGTTCAAACGAGTAAAGAAAAAGAGAAACATTAATAAGGAGAGAGAATAAAAGAGGAATCAAGAAGACAGTAGATAACGATTGATATTGCATTTAAATTCATAGTTGGCTGGTAAGCATGAAGCCGGAAAATAGGTCCACAAACGAGAAGTGCGAGAGAAGAATTTTTTTAGCAAGAACTTACGGTTGCATTTAGTCATTTCAACTGTAATTTAATGAAACAGTGTTGCCAAACTAGTACTGCGATTAAATTAAACTTTTTGGTGGCATAGAGGAAAGTTCCTCGGAAAAATTACTGTAACTGTTCCTGGAAAAGGCAAAAGTAAACTATTTAGAATTTCTAACTTAAAATTTTGTTTTTAAGTCCGATCAATCTATAGCAGGTTATTTAAAACAAGAAAATATTTTTAGATTTAATTTTTTTTAATTTAATGATACAAGCTTTAATATTTTTAAAACGTTCTCCAATCACAGACTTAAAAAAGCTCTCCTCTCTTTTTATGTCCAGAAGTCTTTTATATTTGTTTATTTATGTGGAGTAATGTAACTGTAATTACAATGGAAGGCAGAATCATCGAGCCTAATTCAAATCCCTGCTAAGTATTTTGTGTTTCTTTAGGCACTAATGTCCTTGAACGAATAAAGGGATTATAGTCTACTAGCTACAAGTTAAATGTTCAGGTGAGACTGGGTTAGGAGGCAGTCTAGAGAAGTGTGACTGAATTAAAAAAAAAAAACAAAAACGTGGAGAAGTTAATAGGAAAGCACTTCAATTTCAAAAACTGTCGTGGGAACACAATAAACAAAAAGAAGAACCATGGCCGCTTATTTTTTTAGTACCAAATACAAGTTCTGTCTGGAATATTTATGCCAATGAGAATTCTTCAAATCATTGAAAAAATGGGAAATGTTTGGTTCCTGGAAGAAAATAATCGTGACACTGAGAGAATTACCGAAAAACAAATAAGAGTGTTGTACCAAATAACCATCCTGTCAGTTGGGTGGGTGGGTGAATGGTGGGGGGTTGCGTTGGTGTGGTTTTGGCGTGATAGTAGGTGGGCGATGAAGGAAATAATTTAATCGTCCTAGCATTTGTATTTGGATACAAGGGCAGTTCTTGACAGGAGACGACATTAAAAAAATCTTTTAGCAGAGAAAATGAATAAATAAAGAACGTGCAAATGTCAGAAACGTTATTTTTTCTCTAAAAATACTGTCTATAATTTTGAAAAACTCCTTACCATTCTAAACATATACAAACGAGTACACACATTCTATATACCGTGTCCTTTCAGGAAGTGAGCGAACATGGCTCTCCAACTTATCCCTTATAGCTCTTAGTAACATTTGCCTTTTTTGCCATAATTCCACCCTCGGTTCTGCCATCTGTTCGCACATGTTGGTCAGCAACCTCCTCGTGTCTCTTGGCTTATATATGTCCTGCAACTGTCAAATTCTTGAAACCTTCCTTTCAGTCACCTCAAAGGGATTTTCTCAGAGAGCTGGCAGTATCCCAGAACACATTTCTTCATGCGATTATCTAGTATGAACCCTACTCCTCTTTCACATAGTTAATTGCTTGTGCTAATTGTTTCGTTAGCAAAACTTTTCTGTAGATTACTTCTAGTGGCTTTTTCACGTATACAGTCGGTAAATAAAGAATTATGTCTCATCTCTATATAAAAGAGAATGGAGGATATGCCGACTAGCTTGGATCATTCCCAGCGACGAGAGCCACACAAATATTGTATTAAAAACTCATTCTACAATAAGGTACCTGTTCCTTACTTCAATTCACAATTAACTTGTAAATATCATATTTGTCAAGATTATGATATTTATTTTTGGCAATGTTAGCAGTCGGTTATAAAAATAATTATGTTACTTTTAAGAGAATCTGGGATTCTTGAAATTAAATCTCTTGTCGACCGTTAAACTAAAATTTGAGACCGTAATAGTTTGTTGGGATATGTTAGGTCTAATCATTTACGAGTCTTAGACTCAAGTAAGAGATTCAAATAGATGAGTATTTGCAAAATTGTACTGTCAAGAGAAAATATTCTATAGACAGTTGCTTCTAAACATTTTCTAGCTACCACCCTCTTTGATCGAAGGTCACATCTCTTTGGTTTAAATGTTGACATAAGTTTTTATTTGCAAATTTCAAGATTCTTCCCACGAGAAATAAAAGTGAGATTGCGACACTGTTAATAAGGATTACTTGATAAATAAATTTAACGATTTCTTATATTTTAATAAACACTTATTCTGTCTACAAAGAATACCTTAATACACACACACAATGCGTAAGCACAGACATTTATTGCGAGTGGGGTGTTTATGCGTAAGTTGACAAAGATATTCTGATTGACTGGTTTTGAATATAGTAATATAACAAGCCAGGTTCCACAGACTGCCTAATATGACCCGACACGTTTAAAATATTGATTTAGATGATGACGCAGGTTTTTCATTCAGAACATATTTTCATAACTGGTTTCTCATTAGTAATTATGGTGATTATGCATCTGATAAATTTAACATTTGTTGCATTTGAATGGATAAATTAGAAATATTTAGCTCCAAGAAGCAGACCATTCAAAGGAAGGAAAATTCTAGTTTCAAATCTGTGGCGAACCCGCGTCGGTACAGACGTAAAAGAGGCCCCGGATCTCGTACGGACATGTTTGTCAACCAGTTACATCTGGGTCATCCCCAATAGCAACGGGACAGCTTGGCATGTATAGATACCGGCCTCTATGCAACTGCTTAAGATTCGGGTCTTTGTAAGATGGCTCATGCTAATAAAAGCAAAAAGAAAACCAGCAGTTAGCAAGACACACTAAGTACTTTGTTCCTAAAGTTGCTGTGGTTTCAGAGGCAGTGTCGTTTTTGTTACTTTTCGTCTCTTTCTTTGCTTATTAACCTCGTACTGAAGTGGGAAAGAAATCGGTTAGGTGTTTCCTCTTAACTTCAACACAGTCTTGTCGTACATGGCAACAGAATCCCTCCTGCCTTACGACGTAAATCTTGGGTATATGGAGCTCTTTAATAGTAGCAAAGGCTGTCTAGTGGAAATATCCAATACAAAATTTATCATCTTGTTAGAGTATAAATCGCAAGCTGCCATATGTTACAATTAAACCAACCTTATAGAGGAAGAAAGACTTCTTGAAACATTCTTGTGCATAAATATTTCCAATCCTGCTGTCAGGGTATGATATTTTCTTCCAAGTGGTTCCATGCCAAAACAGAAATGCAGGCTGACAAAACTAACATAAAAAATTCAAGGCACGTTTCAATGCCACCTCCAGATCCTCATCATGCGACCAGAAGAGCGGATCAGCACACCTGCATTGCTGTGATAGCGGTGATAACTCCGGATCTCGTACGGACATGTTTGTCAACCAGTTACATCCGTTATTGACCGCTTTATTACAATCTGCCACAGACAACCATTCAAAATAATTTCGCGAGAAACATCTCATACTAGTGCGCAATATGACGTAAGCGGAGACAGAGAAAAGATGAGGACATTTGAATGCGGTTTTGTTCTCTCTGCATAACTGGAATTTGTCTTCCTAAAAACCTAATATCTACGGATATTGTCGGAAAATAAAATTTCTCTTAATGTGCGCTTTAATTTACTCAAGAGTACAGTAAGACTTCACATGCATAGATCGATACGTGCAAGTGTTCTAAGTTAAGTGGTGCATCCGCAGTACTCAGGCTCACAATTAAAATAATTTATATATTCATTTGTTAGTAACACAGTTTTGTGTAATATTTGTGGTGTAAAATTTGATGGTCACAAGTCTCGCTAAAAAAAAAGGCGTATCATTGGCACGTGAATCGATGAATTACTAATTAGTGACTAGTAATTTTCCTCCCTTCAAAATTCTTCAGTGGAAATATTTACCGTAATGCCAGGGCGGGAGAGGTTTAAACTCTTCTTCACTGACAAGGATTCGGCAGAATTCTACATATTGGGCACAGTAAAAGTATCCAATATAGACCATAGGCTTTGTTCCATGTATTACCACAATAAAATCTTTCTCATTATGAAATGGCAATTTAATTTGATTTTCAGTGAGAAACAGGAAAAGTGAGAATTTGGGGTGTTGGACTGAAGACAGCCGTGGAGACTAATGCAGCAACACAAATGAGACAGTCCAATACGGATAACAATCATAATCATCAACCACCAGTTCGAGTCATAAATAATGCAACGATGTTACATTGGTACTTTCGTATGCATAGAGATCAGGTACGTAACGAATATTATTCAGTGCTACATCAGACTATTGATGAATTTATTCTTTACCACTTGGTTGTATGGGGGTGTATACCAACCAAAAGATAAATAAATTAGGACAAAAATTCCTTGCATTAATCGTTAAGCATTTTCCTAAATATAGAAAACTCAGTATTATTTTCAATAAAAATACACTAAAATTAAGTTACAGCTGTACTGAAAACTTAGAAAAATTTATTAAGATACATAATGCTAATATCTTGAATAAGCATTTAGACCAAAACCAAAGAAATTTAGACAATATGAAGATAAACAAAAATTATGTAACTGTAGAAATCCTCATAACTGTCCTCTACAAAATAAATGTCGCACGGAATCGTTAGTTTACCAACGCAATACCTCATCTATTGATAAACCCGAAAATATAAAAATCTGTATAGGTTGCACAAGCCAGGGGTTAAGAAAGAGATTCAATCAACATCAAAGTTAATTTAGGATAAAAATTTTCCTTAAATAATATTTAAAAATAATATAATTAAAAATAAGAAAAATGGGAGCTGGTAATATACATACTTATATATGATATGTAAGAATAAGTTTTTAAATAATTTAAGTAATTCTTTTACATTTATTTGTTTTAAAAAGAAATATAGTCTATTAGTAATTAAGAGAAAAAATCATATTTTAAAAATGTAGTTCAATATAACGTATTCTATCCCAAACACCCCTTTTAGACAGAATCTTTAAGTATACAAGTAACAATTTAACGGAAAAAAATGCCGAAATCTTTTTGTCGTTCATAAAAAACCCAGACGACATGCGTTGAACGGATGTCAAAAATTCGTTGAAAAATGTACCACTACCCTACCAAGACTTAACTTTTTCGAACGTAACTCATAATTGATATAATAATAGTTAATAAAAATGAACACGCTACTGCCCCTGTCTAAATGATTGGGTTTCTCTGTATCCTTGGAAACAAAACATTATGAATTGTATGTGCGTTTAAAACTCAGTAAATTTAAAAATAAGTTATTCTAAATTTCGTTTGAAGATGAAACGGAACTAATCCTTTTAATTTAATTATATAATTAAATTTGAAGTTTTTAGCTTCGGTCTTTTGAAAGAAGGTAATTCCTGTGTAGCGAAGAAGCCATATTTTAAATCAGTTAATTTATAATATTTATGCTCTGTAAATTTACCGTTTTGAAAAAATAAAAATATCAATAAGAAAACCGGATTATTTTACTGTTCTTTCTTTTTATTATAAAATATATATATATATATATACCTTTACCCAAAAGTGGATGTAACGGACCCGACTGGAATTCGAAATCTGTTCATTCTGAGGCACTGTCAATTACACGTGCCGCAGATCTGTAAAAATTGCGTCGCTAAACCTGACTGCAGTATTTCAGATCAATTTATTAATTAACAACATTAGATAACCAACCCTCCACTTTATGTCCAGTAGAGTTTTAATGTCTAAAGTTGACATATCTCGAAAAAAAAGTTCTCAAAATCAGTTGGTTAATATCAATTTTATTATAAAAACATAAAATCTTGCATCATAAACTCTGAGTACGTACTTATTTGAAAAAGAAAAAAAAAGTTATTTGTAGGAATTTGACAACACTTTGATATTCCAACTTGAATATTTATAAAAAAATTTTCTTATTTTTCTCTCGAGGTTACCAGACTTTAATATTGAGGTTCCCTGAAATGTATTTTATTTTAAATTATGTATTTAATTTATTTTGCAGTTCTGAACAGTTTTTTCGAAAAATTGGTTACTTCGTAGGAAGCGACCATATCTGCAACACCTGTATGAGTCTAGCACCCGACATTCAATCAATATATTCAGACATTCGTGCAAAACACTTCTATAGAGAACTTAACCATCTATCAGATGAAGACTTGAACAGAAAACTAACAACCTCGATATCATACTTAATTCACTTCAACTCTGCATTTAACAGCATTTAAATTACCAGTTTAAAGTTCCATTTAATATATGTTTATTTCATTAGTTTGAATTTTGCACAAACTGATTAAAATTCTGGATAAATTGCACAAAATTCTGACATTTTAAAATGTGGCATTTTAAAGCTTCCCTCTGCCTTTTCCATAAATACTTTCATGGGAATTCTTCTGTTGAACTTTTACGCTATGTTACCTAGATAATTTAAGCGCATAATTTAAGAATGCCGGGAAGGTCTCCTCAATTTACAGTTGAAATGGTCACATGTAACCGTAAATTCTATTCTATCAGTTTTTTCTATCGAATTTCCTCTTTGTGGAACTCTTCCGGCTTCATGCTTTCAAGTCAACTTTTATCTTCAAAAATTTAAATGTAATGTCCTTTTATTGTCATCTCTCCTTAGTTTTCATCATATTCTCTAACATTCAGTAATTCCTTGCATCTTAGTGGCTTTATTGTCTTGTGTTGGTTAAATACCGATAATTCCTTCATTGCCTGCCCTTACGCAACCATCTACCTTGAGTGGCTCTTGAGCCTTGTATTAGGTGAACAATAGTAGAAAGAAGAAAAAAAAAATCCAATCTTGTCCATGTGGAGAAGCAATTAAATACAGTCAGACTTCATAAGTTATAACATGATTGATTTTAAAATAGACGAGCAAATTAAAATTGCTAGACGCAATTCCAAAAGCAATGGGCAACACTACAAAAATATCAAAAGTAATTTTAGCTGCTTTACGATATATAGAAGTTCACCCATACTGCCACAAAAATGATGGCTGGATTTATGCAACTGTCTATATCTCTGAGATGTGGTATTATGAATTACTTGCATTATTTACATTATTCGGGCTGTTATCCTCATCTTCATTGCCATATTCACAACGTTTCTGCCTCCATAACTCTGAGATGTGGTATTATGATTACTTGCATTATTTACATTATTCACAACGTTTCGGCCGTTGTTCTCTCCGGTCTTCGTCAGATGATTGGAATTTCGAACCGAACCCTTTATTTCGTTCACCAAGTGGATAAAGACGTTGGTTAGGTCCAGTGACTAAACCCAAAGAGTAGGGAGTTCAATACCAAGCCACAGCAGTGAGTTAAAGGGAAATGAACAAGACATCCGGAAGCGGCATGGCACATGGAACTAGAACAAGCTAACCCGGTGGATGAAATAAAGAGCTCGGTTTGAAATTCCAATCACCTGAAGAAAGCCGGATCGTATAACGGCCAAAATGAGCGTTATGAATATGGCAATGAAGATCAGGATAACAGTCCGAATAAAGTAATTCTCGCATTTTTCAAATAGCAAAAGACCATTAGGCATTCACCCAATAGAAGACCAAGAAGGTCTTCAGTCTTCTTAATCTCTGTACTTTTATTGTCCTTTTCATAATAATATTTCACCAGACACACAAAGATTGAAGTTTCCTGAAATATCTTATTTATTTTGAGGTTCTCAGCAATTTTTTGAAAAATTGGTCACTTCGTAGGAAGTTAAGCTGTGTCAAAATTTCAGTCATGAAATCTGCTGTGATTCAATCAATAGATTCAGTCATTTGTGCTGAAGAAAGTTCTAAAGGAAGAGCACATGTCTACAGAGAGCGCGACAATCTGTCTGTGAGACGGAATCTCGTACAGGAAAACAAATAGCTACACTATCATACTCACTTCAGTTCAACTCTGTATTCAATAGCATGTAAATTCCTGATTTAAAGTTCTATCTAATACAATTTAAACACGATCTGTTTATTTGGAGATCGTTTGTTGCACATTTGGATCTAAATTATGGAGAAATTACACAAAATGTTCTTAATAACAATCTGACATTTTCGAAGGTGTCATTTTAAAGCGTCTATATCCTTTTTCTATAAATATTTTCAAGTTAGTTGTTCCCACAGTGCCTACCATATTTTACGGTATCGTATGCACGGTGGTAATGGATAGGGGGTAATAAACATGGGAAAGGTATGAATTCTCTTCTTCTACCCCCAGTTATTGGTAAATAGCAGGACAAATCCAGTAACTGGCCTACCACAGGAAGTAATGGCAACATAGTGCGGGAAATAATCTGCTTCGTCAGGCACATAACTAGCTGACTGACCAAGACTTTATGAATTTAAGTGCAGTACTAGATTGGCATCACAGTCTCATCATATAAAATTGGAATTGGCTAGATGAAACCGTAAGTTCTATGCTAACAGTTTCTTCTATCGCACTTCTCGCTTGTGGAACTCTCTTCCGGTTTCTTGCTTCCCAGTCAACTTCAAAAATATAAATGCAATGTCAATTTTTATCTTCTGTCTTAATTCTTGTTCTTTTATTCTCACTCCATAATAGTATTTTTTTTCTTATATTCTCTAACACTCAGTACCCCGTTGCGTCCTAGTGGCTTTATTGCCTTGCTTGGGGTGGTGTCTTACAATTTTAAATATACGCATAATCTATAAGTATCGTCATGTGTAGCGCAGTTTCACAGACCGACAGTAACGGAAAGCAAATTTGTTCAATATTTTATATTAGAAATCAGTTATGCACATTTTAATGAGACGTTACTTATAGTGATACCCGTGTCATTTAACGCGGATTGATTATTTTTTATAATATTAGCTTTGAGTATTTTTTAATTATTTCTTTACGGTGAGTGCTGTACAAGGTGGTCCGAAAGTCTTGTCATCTGTATGTATGTGATATACTTTTCTATTTCAGATGGCTGACTACGAGAGCAAAACAAATGCAGAAGGACGTCACAAACATCTGTTAGAACTTGTTATAGTGGAATACACCTATTCTATAGTTAATAGACTCTCCCACCTATAATAGGTAGGAGTAGTAGAAGTCGCTCAGTGAGTTGGTCAGTCAGTCGATGCCGGACACTAAAGTATCAGTGATCACCACTAGATTTCTCTGCGTCATTACCTATTATATCAAGTTCCTAACGTTTTGTACGTCGAACCTATTTTAGGACCGACTTATTACAAAATACAAGCCTCCACCGTGAAACCACTCTACAACAGAACTGCTCAGCAATATTGATATATTTATTAAAGATATTAGAATAATCAAGAAGCTATACAGGCAACAAACTGCCTGCGGATAGATAATGAATTCAGCAGATATACAAAAAATAGAAAGGGGCGTAATTTTATAATATATTTATATATATTATATATATATATATTTAAAAATATATATAAAAAAGAATTATGAATTTTCTTGTTTGCGAATAAACGTACGGAATTTTCTAAGTACTGACGACCACACAAGACATTATCAGAAAATAAGAGCGATAACTCTTGTAAATTTTAAGTCAACATTTCTAAAATTACATAAAACGTTAGACTACGGAGAATATTATCATAATTCTTAAAGATTACTGCATACTGAAAAATTATATATAAAACAAGCGTTAAATTCTTTCATTCTCTTCAATTATGTTTTACAGATAAAGTCTCCGTAGAACAATATTCAGTTATGTGATACACACTTAGGCGCTCATGTACCTTTCGATACAAGACTGACGAGGCAGATTTTTTTCCCGTAGTAGGTTGCTATTTCTTTCTGCGGTAGACCTGTTGCCAGCCTGGTCTGTCCTGCTATTTACCTATAGCTGTGCTGGCGGGGGGGGGTATAAGATGATTCATACCTTTCCCAGGGTTATTAGCACGTTAGTGAATGCAGTGGATCTGACTGGAATTCGAACTCAGCTCTCCGATTCCTCAAACTGAGCTGCTATCCATTACTCCACGTACCTCATTAAATCTGCCACACAGCTACTTTCGGGTTAAAAATACATTACTGCGATATTTTAAACTTAAAGTAAATAATATTAATTTCAAATCAGATTAATTATACTTGAAATCGGCTCATATTCTTCAAGTAAAGTTTCGGAAAAACATTTTATTTTTGGAAGATTTTTTTTAAGAGAATTACATTGTGATGAAAGATAAAATATCTGATTAGTGCACATTGTTATCAAATAAAGAAAACTCCTTCCAATCAATTAAAATTGGTTTTTGAAATATAGCAATGTATTTTGCTTATTGGAAATATTAACGTTAATCTATTTGTTTGAAATTAAAACTAAAATAAAAGCTTGTGTCACGTTATTTGCAGAGGTCCCTAATATAATCTAATACGCAAGCTAGAATTTTGTAGAGGTCCCTAATATAATCTAATACGCAAGCTAGAATTTTGTAGAGGTCCCTAATGTTATAGTGGAATACACCTATTCTATAGTTAATAGACTCTCCCACCTATAATAAGTAGGAGTAATAGTAATAGTAACGAGTCAGTCGCTGAGTGGGTCGTTCCGAGTTCATTTTGAAGTCGGACGACCGGCTGAACTCTCTGCCTTCGTGCGGGGAGGAACCCGAACGAGGCTACGTCGAAGGGCGGAGTCTCTCTCAGGGAGGTAAACCGACCCTGAACCCGTTTATACAGGTTCAAATGGGCATATTTTTGGCCGAGCCCACGGGCTTGGAGATCCCACGTTAAACCGGCCTTGTGCCACATGATGCCCTCGGGGTGGGGCGACTAAATACCGTCGCTGAGTGGGTCGGTCAGTCAGTTAGTCAATGCCGGACGACCGTTTGTCGGATACTAAAGTATCAGCGACTACAACTAGATTTCTCTGCGTTATACTTATTATATGAAGTTCCTAACGTTTTGTACGTCGAACCTATTTCAGGACAGACTTAGTACGAATACAAGCCTCCACTGTGAAATCACTCTACAACACCTAATATAATAGTTAGAATTTTGTAGACGTCCCTAATATAATCTAATACGCGAGTTAGAATTAAAGAATAAAATTGTAGACCTTAATATCACTCGTTCTAATAAGCTTCCCTTAATACGCAACACGCACTCCTCACATTCTCGTTTATTTTTTCTTTTATTATTATTACCTCTAGATATTGAAGTTCAATGTCAACGCGATGGTGTTTAATGCAGATTGAATCGATAATTTTATCGTATGTGCAGAGCATGCTTGAGATATGTCAAATGGGGAACGATAACATCCGAGCGCGTCATTATTTTTCTTTGGCCTGAGATTATTAAGCAAGGCTATCAGGACAAAATAGGTACAAGCGACGATACTGTCCACTAGAAACGATCGTTTTCCGTTGTCGATAAGAGTTAAGACCGTCATAAAACACCTTTACTACTTTTTTTTTCTTTTTGATTGTAGAATCTTGATAATTGTTATCAGAAATAAACATATCAGTTTTCTGGAAGCATAACATGACCCTGTATTATATAGGGAGACTTATAACCGCGTAGGCACTGATACAAGAAATAAATAGGGCCATATTTTATTTTAGATGACTGTCTAGATATCCCTCTGTTTTATATTGAATAAATTGTGTCTATCTAGCTAACAATGCATTTCTTTTTAAATATTTGACCATATATAAAAAGTATCACATTAGGCTTTGTTACTCTAAGAGTGGTACTGGTAACCTGTAGCTACTTGCTTTATGGCCGAGGTATCAGCGACTGGACCGGTTGCTTTTGTAATCCTTTCTGGCGAGGAGAGTGGCTAAACATCTAACATGATTAAAAAGAAGACCTGTGAGTGACCGAATATTCCTTATTGCAAGGTCAGTTGCCACCTAACACAATAGGTGAAACGAAACTTCACTTCTATGTATGCATTCAGTGCGATAATGACATAGGGTTTCCTAAACTGAAGCCAATACCTATAGCGGCGGACCCCCTGATGGAATCAGCGACTATATGGATGTTTGTTTGCTTGGAAGCCTATTAACTCCTTACGGGTCATTTATTGCCAAAATAAAATTTTCTTGGGAGCATTTGGGTTGTTTTACGACATATCAACCTCAATGGTTTATTTAATGCCGACAAAATTTATATTGCTGGTAATTTTTTTCAAAAAATATATTGCTAAATGTTTTTTTTTTTTCAAAGTTGTATTGCTGATAATAATTTTTACAAAGTATTCTGGTATTAAAGCTTGTTTTTACATTTTCATAGTGTTTTGACCCCAATTTGGGGGTTAACTATAGCTGGGATACTAACAGGTGCTACCACCCGGAGACAGGGTGGACCTGAGGAAACAAGGAATTAAGATGGAGTTCCACGCTCCTCAAAACCTCCTGATCAAAGGACTTGCTGCTGGATGTAGTTTATCGTCTTACCCAGGACGCAATTTTGTGTTATGAAAATATATTATTGGTATTTTTATACTTCCATAGTGTTTTGACCCTAGCTATTTGTCCATAGCTAGGACCCTGACAGGTGCTAGCAACCCGGGTCAGAGTGGACCTGGGAACAGTAGCAATTAAAATGTATTTTCACGCTCCTCAAGACCTCCCAATCAGTAGGCTTGGTACTGGATGTAGTCTATCGTCATACCGAAGAAAGGCGACCACAAGCCCATAACTAAGGTTAGCTTTTAAGTCGGTTGTTATTTGGCGAGGCCCATCCCTCTCTAGATCAAATAACAACCGACTTGAAGGCTAGTTATGGGCTTGTGGTCGCCTGTCGCGAATAGGATCACTGCGCAGCTGATCGCCATATCAGTTACCTCCACATATCTCAGTTGAAAGCCGGAGAGTCGTTCATTCATTCATGGGTAGCGTTTCTTGGGCATGTTGACTTGGTGAGGCCCATCCCTCTCTAGATCAAATAACAACCGACTTGAAAGCTAACCTTAGTTATGGGCTCGGATGGTAATGAAATACGACGAAGACAAAGGGGTATAGAGACGTATTCCAACACAATAAAAAGTATATTTGTATAATCTAGATATGGGTTTTATCTTTTTTTCTTTTTAATTGATTTTTATAATAATGTTCATGTAAGGTAAGTATCAAAAGCCACAAGATAGCGAGTTTCCAACTGAGGCGTGTTATATTAATGAAAAAGCAGATAGTAGTAAGTAGGGATAAAGAGGAAAGTTAAAGATTGAACGTTGAATAGAGAACGTTAAGGTTGTAATTTTCCACAGCTTGTTCCATCGAGTAGAAATTTGAGAAAAAAGCCGAGCGGAACTTCCTCCTGACAAATGGAATATGGAGAAAATGAAGACGAATCAAATATCATGGGTGTTAGCATGATGAGTCCGAGCTGTAAAGGTCTGAACTGGTGGAACTAATGAGTGGCGGGCGTATCTGAACCCTTGCCATGGAAATAGCGATAGAATTGCATCCGTGGCAAAGAGGCTCTAGGGAAACAATAATCCCTCGCAAGGTCAGCTGAACGATTTTGGACTATACCAAGGCTAGTCTTTTGCATTCACTACATACTAATAACTTTTGGAAAGGCAAAAAGTCGGTTTCTCCCACCCCCAGCTATGGGTTAAACAACAGGGTAGACTTGGTTCTTTAGCACTGAGTGAAAGCCAGTAAAGACGCGGAACAACTCTAAATTCAAATTGGAGGGAAATATTTCAGGACATTTTACCAAGAAGTCATGTTAACTGTCCATAAAAAAAGGAAATCTATGGAAAACCAGAAATCCTACGCCCAGAAGGGATCATGGAATTAAAAAGGATTTTCCAGTAAATATTTCCGTTCTCTGAAATTGCTTTTTCGAAGCGCAAATATTTTTCATGTCCGGACATCAATAATAATAATAATAATAATAATAAACCAATAAAGACGTTGCAGGAATACAACAAACATGGCTTGTGGTTTCCGTAAAAGATGAACATACATAACAGAAAGTTATTTTCTAATAAGAAAATAACATGAAATATTCTTGCGATGGTCCAATAATTATGCATCGTAATTCGATAGGATATGTTTTGGCAAACAAAATTATTAAATATATATGATAAATATAACATACCATAAAAGTGTAAAACTGCTCAATGTCATAGCTTATGTAAAAGTGGACATTGAAGTCAACACCAAGCGCCGACAGCGAATCATTCTTGAACGTAATTTTCAAGACACACACACACACGACGATTGAAAAGTAAGTGTTTTATGTAAAAGTGGCTAAGCAAGAGTCGTGACTTCACATCCTGTGACGTTTCTTTGGGGTTGGTTAAAGGGGAAGATCTATTTTATCAAATCAAGACTTTGGAAGAAGCTGAAGGTCGAATACAAGAAGTTATGTCTTCTATACCACAAGAATTCCTGGTGAAATCAGTTGACACGATTCTTAGGTGGCTCGAGAAGCATGTAGGGAAATCTGGTGGCCATGTAGAATTTTAAATAAAACCTTATGCTAAATCCTTTTGTTTCATATCCATTTCTTGTAAAAAAATTTTGTTAATAAATTATAATTTTAAAATGTAAAGTTACTTTTTAATAACTATATATATATATATATATATATATATATATATATAATTAAAATGCATAATGTTTGATGTATTAAAAACATGTATTAAAAAATAAAAACTAATATATATATAAGTTTTTATTTTTTAATACAACATATTTTTAATACTTCAAGAATTATTTTTTGTGGAAACCCGTATTTAAATAGACGCCCCATATTTGCATTTATTTCGTCTACCTGCCTCTACAGTAGGACTGGTCGAATTAAGAACAGTGATATTGTACTCAGTTTGAAAGTCGGGTTTTGATCTGGTAAATAAAGACTATATTTTTCCAAATTGTTACTGTTTTTTGAGAATACAAATTTAAAGAACATTTTATGCAGTAGTACCAAAAAAAAAAAAAAAAAAAAAAAAAAAAAAAGAAGAAAAAAAGAAAGAAGTTTACTGTAGGATCATAGATGGAAAAATATTCATTTTATGAATTGATCAGTATATATACATATATATAGTTAATCGTTAAAAATGAATATCTGATTTACCACCACGGATCTTTTTTGTTAATTCAGCCCAAATAATGTAAAGTTACTTATCGCAAATATTAATTCACCCCCAAAAACAAATCAATTTTCTTTTTTAATAAACTGTTGGGACTCTTTTAGAATTATAAGTTTAAAATAAAAATTTGTTTATCTTGCCTCCTAAAAAACTTCAACTCTCAGAATGAAAAATTACCAACAATCAGCGAGTTACATTTCATAAATGAGGATGATATTCGAGGTACAAGAAATTATTTATAGTTAAAAAAAAAATCTGTTTTTGACTCGTTTATCTGGGTGAGCGGGAACGCAGACCTGACACTTAAATATAGCATACCCGATTCGTCTACATTTGAGGCGACCGAAAAGGTTGACCCAACCGGTGTGCTATAGAAGGGCTTCGTCTGGGAGAGTTTGATGTCTATTTTAGTAAATACAATTTAATTTTTTTATTTTGAGGTGAATTTTATTAACACAAAAGATCTCGCCCCTTTCTCAACTTTCAGCATCTGATTTTTACCAATCCCCGGGTTTATAATGTTACACTTTATCTTGTAGTGCTGTACTTGGCATAGGGATTTTATATCTAAACTAGCGACAAGATTATCTTTAATATTCATATCTTTTAATGCATGCATATATATTAATATACAAATACAATCGTGAAAACGGTCATTAATTCAATAAGAAATAATGCGGAGTAAGATGGCGAAATAAGAGATAAAGACAGAAGATATTGAAAGAAGTTAAATAAAAATGTTTAGAATTTAAAATAAAATAAAACGAATGAAAAAAATAATTAATATTATAAGCCGAAAATCAGACAAAAAATATTTACAAAAGAAAATAGACTTTATTAAAATAAAATAGTTGAATAAATAATATCAAATTAAACATTAGCCAATTTTGCAAGAGGAAAAGATAAAACACAATTGAAACATACATTTAAAATCTGAACATACACCTACTTTAAACAATATTAGGAACTCCAAATTTAGAATATTCGTGAATCTGGCATTTTATGTTCTCTAAGACATTTATTTCATTCAGGACGTCACTCTTCTTGAAGTTCACTGGATACAAAACACCGGGTTATTTACTTGACTTCCCATTGTGAGAAGATTTGACACAGTGTCGTTTTTAATGTTGCCATCGGCCAATCCAAAAATTGCCAGATCCCCGTGACCACTATCACGTTGACGCCAGTATTGTACGGAATCTCCCTCTTTAAGTGTATGGAAGGAGGAAGGTGCTGCCTCAGGGTTGAATACAAAAATCCGGAAGAAGACAAGAGAATTACACCGGGCAAAACGGTGTAATTCACGAAATGAAGAAAAAAAAAAGAACAACTTGTGGTTGTTATTTTGGAAAACAATCATTGAATCATTGTAAGATTTTGACTTATTGACAAGAGTGTATTTTTGGCAATATGATGAAATTAAGACAGCATTTTTCTTCATCTTCAATAAAAAACAGCATTGGAAATTCTGGATTTCACCTCTGTTCGAACACTTACCATTAGTGCCAAGTGGATTTACGCAAATTCATCTAGTCATAGTGACAATGCAATGTGATTTTTCAACGGAAAAAAAAGCGCTAAATAGTAATTGTAAATATTACTTAGGAACGCTAACGCAGAGTTTTTTAACCAAAATTTCGAACATGTTGGAAAGGATTGAAAAATTTAATAAAAAAATACGGCGGTCTTTCCTCTTAATACTATCATAAATATTTTGACGATGAAACTATTTTTAAGTTTAGGGACTTTTTTTCATCATATGCCTTTTTTCAGCGAAAATTGTATATATATAATATATATATATATATATATATAGGCAGCAATCCTTCGTTTGTGAATGTTTCATTAAAAACGACAGACAAGGTACTAAGGTTAAGCTTTTTATTTAATTTTTCTTGTTCGAACAAGAGCTTTCTTGTCTGGACAAAGAGTGTGTAAAAACTGTCCAAATGTTTTATATTTCCGAGTGCTTTCGACTATACCTTTACCCATTATCAAGGATGATTCGATTTTTCAGCTTAATTGAGTTTGTGCATTATGTGTATGTCTTAGTGTGTAGTAGGGATGTTTTAATTTCCGAATACGGTTAGCACATTGTGGCCTTGTTCGTAGTTAATATTGTTAAAAGTTGTTTTTTTTCTTTTTTATTATTAAAGCTTCCATTATTTTTAATCTTTTTTACAGGTGGATGCAGTTATTATATATGTGTTTTTACTATATATATATATATATATATATATATATATATATATATATATATAGATAGATAGGATAAGATACACTTATTTGAGAATAGACCGCTTTTCTCTATTCTTGCAGAACATTCTGCAAAACTTTACTCACTGTTGTGTCATATCAAGTTGTGTGTAAATTTGGCTCTTGCTAAATTCTAATTGATATAATGACCGTCATTTTATTCTAATTCATTTTAAGTATTAACAGAGGTTGATAAACCGTAAAAATCAACAAGTCAAGCAACTCTTCATACAAGAACTATTTCAAGATCATGCGCCGTGTCCCGTCAACGCCGGTGATCATGACTCTCCACAATTTCCTGTCTTTTGTCGATTTTAATAAATATTGCTTGTTTGCTATCTCCTTGTATAGCCATCCATTTACTCAAGCTTGCTTCGTAGGTTATGCGTTGTTTTCCTTTGTCCTTCTTGACTTCAATCTGACCTGTAAGTACAAATTTTCCAAACCGTCTTTCCTCATTATGTGTCTTAGAAATGTCACCTGTTTCTACCTGATGTTGCATATAAGCATCCTTTTTGTTTCCATTTTAAAAAACTTCTCCCTTGATCACAGTTCATAGTATTCTCAGTATCCTTCTGTCGGACCACATTTTTGTGAGGTGATTGTCCAGCATTCACTGCCATATAGGAGAACTCAGTTATGTGTCATGCATGATAACCACTTAGGCGATCATGTATCTTTCGATACATGACTGATGAGGTCGATTTTTTCCTGCAGTAGGTTGCCATTTCTTTCTGCGGTAGACCAGTTGCCATCCAAGGCTATAGAACTCTATCTGTCCTGTTTACCCATAGCTGGGGGGAAGAGGATTCATGCCTTTCCCAATGGCTATTAGAACGTAAGTGAATCTAATGGATTCGACGAATTTGAACTCAATCCGAGCCATATTACATAAAAATTCATAATTCTTTTCTTTGTTTCGAACGATTTTTTTCTGTAGCTTAATACTTTGCTTAGCTTTTGGAAGGCATCTTTCGCTATCTCTAATGTGCCTACAGATTTCAGTGTCGCACTTTACATCCTCTGTTAAAACACTTTACAAATATTTAAACTGTTGTACTTGTTTGATTTTGGTATCTCCAATTTGCAATTTGCATCTTGGGCCGTTCCTTTTTTTAACAACCATTCATCTTCTTGCAATTGATGTTTAATCCTTTCTTCTCGATTTCCTTCATCTCGTTCTGCAGGAGTTATTGCAGTTTTTTTTGTATCTGCCATCAGTTCTGTTTCATCTGCATATCTATCAATAGAATTATTTCTATACTTGTTCACCAGCTACAAGACAAAAAAGCCTCTCTAGGTAGGGAGATATCGGGTGAGGTTGTTGCAAGGGCGTAAAGAGGGGATATAACATTATATTATGAGGATATGTCGGATGGATGAGAAATTTTCAAAATATCTTCTTTATTTTGGAAAAACCCACCCTAACTTTGGAGGATGGTACCTTAGAGGCCTGGATTTGGGCTCAAAGAATTTCTTATATTGTATTACTACCAGATTTTGAAGATCAAGGTTCTCTTCACTGGGCAGATTGGAGCAGCACAATCTTTTTTTGTACCTACTTTATTTTAGTTTCCTGCAGAATCATAAGGGGTTTTAAGAAGTTCTTAGATCAGACAGAAAGTGTTCCTCCAACAAAAGAAACAAATCTGGTGTTTCTTTATTTGTTTCGCAGTGAATCGTAGCGAAAACGTTTCAGCGCCATCTTATAAGCTTTATCAATTTAGATCCTAAGTTATCACTAGACGGTGATGAAGTTCTCGGCTCGGCCTACTTCCAAAATCTGAAAAAAAAAAACTTGAATACATGAGAAACTTTTTTTTTCTCTTCTAGGTTGAGCTGAGAGCTTTTCAGATTCGCCATTTGTTGGATCAATACGGTATGTTTCTAAACATAGCTTAGATGTGGCACAAAGCCGAAAGTATGGGGCACCAAGTGAGGATCGAACTCACTCTTCAGTTCTAATTGATTTAGCGAGAAAAGCTTGCTAACCATTACACCACCTCGAGGAGCCCTAAAATGATTTTCTAAGTGTAGCTTAGATGTGGCACAAGGCCGAAAGTATAGGGCACCCAGTGAGGATCGAACTCACTACCCAGTTGTAACTGTTCGAGCAAGCCAAGATTTCTAACCATTACACCACTTCAGGGTGCCCTCTAATGATTTTCTAAGCATAGCTTAGATGTGGCACAAGGCCGAAAGTATGGGGCACCCAGTGAGGACTGAACTCACTTGTAACGGTTATAGCGAGATAAGCTTGCTAGCCAATACACCACATCGAGATGCCCCTTGGTGGGTAATATATCCAAAGCTTGAAATCTAATTATCAACTGAATTTTGATCTGAACCTTTCACTGTATAATGCTCGATCTGCGTGATCTATCTGCATTGACAAACAACGATTTTTTGTCAAAAAATAAATATCTCTTTTAAAAACTAACACGAACCAACTGTAATTGTTATACTACGTAATGGTAATATTAGCCGTTTCCTTATAAGGAAACATTCATCTTTCGTTGAGCAACCAGTACTACCTGCGGTTGAAATTTATAAAATCAGGAAAGTAGGTTTAGGTTCAGTAACTGTTATTGCTCTTTCTACTACTGGCGAAAGCTTCCTTGCTATTTTTTTCTTTAAAGTAGTGTAGATTGTCAATATCTTGATTATCGTCGAGTTACATTTTATCCATTTTAATTGTTGCTATTGATCAAAGCCCGAAGTGATGTGGTTCCAGTTATTTTATATAATTCTTTCTTTGGGATTCTATTTGCGGGCATTCTAAGAAGGACTATCCTTGTTAATACCTAAAGGATTCATTCAGGAAAAACCATTTAAAAGCTTCCTCTGAGAAAGCGGTTGTATACAGCTGACAGTTTTTCTATTTCTGAACGAAGTCAGAGCCAAACAAAGAGAGCTAAAAACTTACCATTCGTATGTATTTCGTTCATACGCCTCCTAACAAATTCAAATTCAAATCTTCTCACCTTTTTTGGAACCTTCACTGATCCCAATTAACGCGAGCGTTGATGTAAGCAAATCACTTGACAACCATTGATTTTTTAAGCATTGAGGACTTCCCAATTTTCGTAGTCGAGATGTTCATATCAAAAAAGATCAAATGCCAACCGCTGAAGCCAATAGATTTAGGTCGCTTGAAGCGGACAGTTCACAGAGCAGGCAATTTAAACTCTTTATTCCTATTCTTCGGCCAAAAATCTCTTTTTGATATCGATGAGAGTATGCTATAAAATTCACAAAATTCATTGATAAGTAACAGTAATTGTTTTTCTACTTCTTTAAACTACTTTTTCTGAATGAGCTATTATGCACATTATTTACATTATTCGGACTATTGTCCTCATCTTTGTTGCCATATTTATTGCAAAGTTTCGGCCCTTCAGTATCTGTCTATATTTCTGAGATGAGCTATTATGCACATTATTTACATTATTCGGACTATTGTCCTCATCTTTGTCGCCATATTTATTACAAAGTTTCGGCCTTTCAGTATCTGTCTATATTTCTGAGATGAGCTATTATGCACATTATTTACATTATTCGGACTATTGTCCTCATCTTTGTCGCCATATTTATTACAACGTTTCGGCCTTTTTCAGTATCTGTCTATATTTTGAGATGAGCCATATTTATTACAATTCAGTACATTATTTACATTATTCGGACTATTGTCCTCATCTTTGTCGCCATATTTATTACAACGTTTCGGCCTTTCAGTATCTGTCTATATTTCTGAGATGAGCTATTATGCACATTATTTACATTATTCGGACTATTGTCCTCATCTTTGTCGCCATATTTATTACAACGTTTCGGCCTTTCAGTATCTGTCTATATTTCTGAGATGAGCTATTATGCACATTATTTACATTATTCGGACTATTGTCCTCATCTTTGTCGCCATATTTATTACAACGTTTCGGCCTTTCAGTATCTGTCTATATTTCTGAGATGAGCTATTATGCACATTATTTACATTATTCGGACTATTGTCCTCATCTTTGTCGCCATATTTATTACAACGTTTCGGCCTTTCAGTATCTGTCTATATTTCTGAGATGAGCTATTATGCACATTATTTACATTATTCGGACTATTGTCCTCATCTTTGTCGCCATATTTATTACAACGTTTCGGCCTTTCAGTATCTGTCTATATTTCTGAGATGCTATTATGCACATTATTTACATTATTCGGACTATTGTCCTCATATTTACATTATTCGGACTTCATTATCTGTCATCTTTGAGATGAGCTATTATGCCATTATTTACATTATTCGGACTATTGTCCTCATTTATTTATTACAACGTTTCAGGCTATATTTTCAGTATCTGTCTATATTTCTGAGATGATTTATTATGCACATTATTTACATTATTCGGACTATTGTCCTCATCTTTGTCGCCATATTTATTACAACGTTTCGGCCTTTCAGTATCTGTCTATATTTCTGAGATGAGCTATTATGCACATTATTTACATTATTCGGACTATTGTCCTCATCTTTGTCGCCATATTTATTACAACGTTTCGGCCTTTCAGTATCTGTCTATATTTCTGAGATGAGCTATTATGCACATTATTTACATTATTCGGACTATTGTCCTCATCTTTGTCGCCATATTTATTACAACGTTTCGGCCTTTCAGTATCTGTCTATATTTCTGAGATGAGCTATTATGCACATTATTTACATTATTCGGACTATTGTCCTCATCTTTGTCGCCATATTTATTACAACGTTTCGGCCTTTCAGTATCTGTCTATATTTCTGAGATGAGCTATTATGCACATTATTTACATTATTCGGACTATTGTCCTCATCTTTGTCGCCATATTTATTACAACGTTTCGGCCTTTCAGTATCTGTCTATATTTCTGAGATGAGCTATTATGCACATTATTTACATTATTCGGACTATTGTCCTCATCTTTGTCGCCATATTTATTACAACGTTTCGGCCTTTCAGTATCTGTCTATATTTCTGAGATGAGCTATTATGCACATTATTTACATTATTCGGACTATTGTCCTCATCTTTGTTGCCATATTTATTACAACGTTTCGGCCTTTCAGTATCTGTCTATATTTCTGAGATGAGCTATTATGCACATTATTTACATTATTCGGACTATTGTCCTCATCTTTGTCGCCATATTTATTACAACGTTTCGGCCTTTCAGTATCTGTCTATATTTCTGAGATGAGCTATTATTTACATTATTTACATTATTCGGACTATTGTCCTCATCTTTGTCGCCATATTTATTACAACGTTTCGGCCTTTCAGTATCTGTCTATATTTCTGAGATGAGCTATTTGCACATTATTTACATTATTCGGACTATTGTCCTCATCTTTGTCGCCATATTTATTACAACGTTTCGGCCTTTCAGTATCTGTCTATATTTCTGAGATGAGCTATTATGCACATTATTTACATTATTCGGACTATTGTCCTCATCTTTGTCGCCATATTTATTACAACGTTTCGGCCTTTCAGTATCTGTCTATATTTCTGAGATGAGCTATTATGCACATTATTTACATTATTCGGACTATTGTCCTCATCTTTGTCGCCATATTTATTACAACGTTTCGGCCTTTCAGTATCTGTCTATATTTCTGAGATGAGCCTATTTTACGTTTCGGCCTTTCAGTATCTGTCTATACATTATTTACATTATTATTTCGGACTATTGTCCTCATCTTTGTCGCCATATTTATTACAACGTTTCGGCCTTTTCAGTATCTGTCTATATTTCTGAGATGAGGACTATTATGTCATACATTTATTTACATTATTGAGGACTATTGTCCTCATCTTTGTCGCCATATTTATTACAACGTTTCGGCCTTTCAGTATCTGTCTATATTTCTGAGATGAGCTATTATGCACATTATTTACATTATTCGGACTATTGTCCTCATCTTTGTCGCCATATTTATTACAACGTTTCGGCCTTTCAGTATCTGTCTATATTTCTGAGATGAGCTATTATGCACATTATTTACATTATTCGGACTATTGTCCTCATCTTTGTCGCCATATTTATTACAACGTTTCGGCCTTTCAGTATCTGTCTATATTTCTGAGATGAGCTATTATGCACATTATTTACATTATTCGGACTATTGTCCTCATCTTTGTCGCCATATTTATTACAACGTTTCGGCCTTTCAGTATCTGTCTATATTTCTGAGATGAGCTATTATGCACATTATTTACATTATTCGGACTATTGTCCTCATCTTTGTCGCCATATTTATTACAACGTTTCGGCCTTTCAGTATCTGTCTATATTTCTGAGATGAGCTATTATGCACATTATTTACATTATTCGGACTATTGTCCTCATCTTTGTCGCCATATTTATTACAACGTTTCGGCCTTTCAGTATCTGTCTATATTTCTGAGATGAGCTATTATGCACATTATTTACATTATTCGGACTATTGTCCTCATCTTTGTCGCCATATTTATTACAACGTTTCGGCCTTTCAGTATCTGTCTATATTTCTGAGATGAGCTATTATTGCACATTATTTACATTATTCGGACTATTGTCCTCATCTTTGTCGCCATATTTATTACAACGTTTCGGCCTTTCAGTATCTGTCTATATTTCTGAGATGAGCTATTATGCACATTATTTACATTATTCGGACTATTGTCCTCATCTTTGTCGCCATATTTATTCGGCCTTTCAACGTTTGAGCTATTATGGCCATTATTCAGTATCTGTCTATATTTCTGAGATGAGCTATTTATGCTACATTATTTACATTATTCGGACTATTGTCCTCATCTTTGTCGCCATATTTATTACAACGTTTCGGCCTTTCAGTATCTGTCTATATTTCTGAGATGAGCTATTATGCACATTATTTACATTATTCGGACTATTGTCCTCATCTTTGTCGCCATATTTATTACAACGTTTCGGCCTTTCAGTATCTGTCTATATTTCTGAGATGAGCTATTATGCACATTATTTACATTATTCGGACTATTGTCCTCATCTTTGTCGCCATATTTATTACAACGTTTCGGCCTTTCAGTATCTGTCTATATTTCTGAGATGAGCTATTATGCACATTATTTACATTATTCGGACTATTGTCCTCATCTTTGTCGCCATATTTATTACAACGTTTCGGCCTTTCAGTATCTGTCTATATTTCTGAGATGAGCTATTATGCACATTATTTACATTATTCGGACTATTGTCCTCATCTTTGTCGCCATATTTATTACAACGTTTCGGCCTTTCAGTATCTGTCTATATTTCTGAGATGAGCTATTATGCACATTATTTACATTATTCGGACTATTGTCCTCATCTTTGTCGCCATATTTATTACAACGTTTCGGCCTTTCAGTATCTGTCTATATTTCTGAGATGAGCTATTATGCACATTATTTACATTATTCGGACTATTGTCCTCATCTTTGTCGCCATATTTATTACAACGTTTCGGCCTTTCAGTATCTGTCTATATTTCTGAGATGAGCTATTATGCACATTATTTACATTATTCGGACTATTGTCCTCATCTTTTCGCCATATTTATTACAACGTTTCGGCCTTTCAGTATCTGTCTATATTTCTGAGATGAGCTATTATGCACATTATTTACATTATTCGGACTATTGTCCTCATCTTTGTCGCCATATTTATTACAACGTTTCGGCCTTTCAGTATCTGTCTATATTTCTGAGATGAGCTATTATGCACATTATTTACATTATTCGGACTATTGTCCTCATCTTTGTCGCCATATTTATTACAACGTTTCGGCCTTTCAGTATCTGTCTATATTTCTGAGATGAGCTATTATGCACATTATTTACATTATTCGGACTATTGTCCTCATCTTTGTCGCCATATTTATTACAACGTTTCGGCCTTTCAGTATCTGTCTATATTTCTGAGATGAGCTATTATATACATTATTTACATTATTCGGACTATTGTCCTCATCTTTGTCGCCATATTTATTACAACGTTTCGGCCTTTCAGTATCTGTCTATATTTCTGAGATGAGCTATTATGCACATTATTTACATTATTCGGACTATTGTCCTCATCTTTGTCGCCATATTTATTACAACGTTTCGGCCTTTCAGTATCTGTCTATATTTCTGAGATGAGCTATTATGCACATTATTTACATTATTCGGACTATTGTCCTCATCTTTGTCGCCATATTTATTACAACGTTTCGGCCTTTCAGTATCTGTCTATATTTCTGAGATGAGCTATTATGCACATTATTTACATTATTCGGACTATTGTCCTCATCTTTGTCGCCATATTTATTACAACGTTTCGGCCTTTCAGTATCTGTCTATATTTCTGAGATGAGCTATTATGCACATTATTTACATTATTCGGACTATTGTCCTCATCTTTGTCGCCATATTTATTACAACGTTTCGGCCTTTCAGTATCTGTCTATATTTCTGAGATGAGCTATTATGCACATTATTTACATTATTCGGACTATTGTCCTCATCTTTTGTCGCCATATTTATTACAACGTTTAAACATTATTTTCAGTATCTGTCTATATTTCTGAGATGAGCTATTATGCACATTATTTACATTATTCGGACTATTGTCCTCATCTTTGTTGCCATATTTATTACAACGTTTCGGCCTTTCAGTATCTGTCTATATTTCTGAGATGAGCTATTATGTACATCATTTACATTATTCGGACTATTGTCCTCATCTTTGTCGCCATATTTATTACAACGTTTCGGCCTTTCAGTATCTGTCTATATTTCTGAGATGAGCTATTATGCACATTATTTACATTATTCGGACTATTGTCCTCATCTTTGTCGCCATATTTATTACAACGTTTCGGCCTTTCAGTATCTGTCTATATTTCTGAGATGAGCTATTATATTTTTTTACATTATTCGGACTATTGTCCTCATCTTTGTCGCCATATTTATTACAACGTTTCGGCCTTTCAGTATCTGTCTATATTTCTGAGATGAGCTATTATGCACATTATTTACATTATTCGGACTATTGTCCTCATCTTTGCCATATTTGCCATATTTATTGTCAAAGTTTGAGATGAGCCCTTCAGTATCTGTCTATATTTCTGAGATGAGCAACGTTTGCACATGTTTACATTATGCATTATTTACATTATTGTCCTCATCTTTGTCGCCATATTTATTACAACGTTTCGGCCTTTCAGTATCTGTCTATATTTCTGAGATGAGCTATTATGCACATTATTTACATTATTCGGACTATTGTCCTCATCTTTGTCGCCATATTTATTACAACGTTTCGGCCTTTCAGTATCTGTCTATATTTCTGAGATGAGCTATTATGCACATTATTTACATTATTCGGACTATTGTCCTCATCTTTGTTGTCGCCATATTTATTACAACGTTTCGGCCTTTCAGTATCTGTCTATATTTCTGAGATGAGCTATTATGCACATTACATTATTTACATTATTCGGACTATTGTCCTCATCTTTGTTGCCATATTTATTACAACGTTTCGGCCTTTCAGTATCTGTCTATATTTCTGAGATGAGCTATTATGCACATTATTTACATTATTCGGACTATTGTCCTCATCTTTGTCGCCATATTTATTACAACGTTTCGGCCTTTCAGTATCTGTCTATATTTCTGAGATGAGCTATTATGCACATTATTTACATTATTCGGACTATTGTCCTCATCTTTGTCGCCATATATTTATTACAACGTTTCGGCCTTTCAGTATCTGTCTATATTTCTGAGATGAGCTATTATGCACATTATTTACATTATTCGGACTATTGTCCTCATCTTTGTCGCCATATTTATTACAACGTTTCGGCCTTTCAGTATCTGTCTATATTTCTGAGATGATTTATTATGCACATTATTTACATTATTCGGACTATTGTCCTCATCTTTTGTCGCCATATTTATTACAACGTTTCGGCCTTTCAGTATCTGTCTATATTTCTGAGATGAGCTATTATGCACATTATTTACATTATTCGGACTATTGTCCTCATCTTTTGTCGCCATATTTATTACAACGTTTCGGCCTTTCAGTATCTGTCTATATTTCTGAGATGAGCTATTATGCACATTATTTACATTATTCGGACTATTGTCCTCATCTTTGTCGCCATATTTATTACAACGTTTCGGCCTTTCAGTATCTGTCTATATTTCTGAGATGAGCTATTATGCACATTATTTACATTATTCGGACTATTGTCCTCATCTTTGTCGCCATATTTATTACAACGTTTCGGCCTTTCAGTATCTGTCTATATTTCTGAGATGAGCTATTATGCACATTATTTACATTATTCGGACTATTGTCCTCATCTTTGTCGCCATATTTATTACAACGTTTCGGCCTTTCAGTATCTGTCTATATTTCTGAGATGAGCTATTATGCACATTATTTACATTATTCGGATTTATTGTCCTCATCTTTGTGAGATGAGCCATATTTATTTACAAAGTTTCTTTGGCCTTTCAGTATCTGTCTATATTTCTGAGATGAGCTATTATGCACATTATTTACATTATTCGGACTATTGTCCTCATCTTTGTCGCCATATTTATTACAACGTTTCGGCCTTTCAGTATCTGTCTATATTTCTGAGATGAGCTATTATGTACATTATTTACATTATTCGGACTATTGTCCTCATCTTTGTTGCCACATTTATCATAACGTTTTGGCCTTTAAACCATCCGGTCTATATTTCTGAGATGAGCTATTAGCCACTACTTATTTGATTATTCGGACTATTGTCCTCATTTTATGCACTATTTATTATGACGTTTTGGCCCTTCAGTATCTGTGTATATTGAGATGAGGTGGACATTGGGACAACATGGCATTTGTGGTTAGATTGGTTAGATCCATTTGACAGGACTGAAAAAAGTTCCTGAGTTAAATCCCAGGTTATCTGCAGTAGAGAACTTGGAGAGCTCAAAACAGGAGATAACTGATAACTCACATGATTAAACATGGCACATGGAACTACCCCGCGAGAGAAGTAAAGGGCATATTGGATATAACTGAAGAAGGCCGGAAAACGGCCAAAACGATGTGATTTTATGGCAACAAATATGAGGACAATAGTCGAATCTCTATCTATAAAAGGCAGGATGTGTGTGTGTGTGTGTGTAACGAATGCACGGCCGCAATTTTCGACGGATTTGCACCAAAATTTACATGCACATGCTCCAAGTTAGCGGGAAGGCCAAGACCGACTTTGCATTTCCCAACTCCCATCGATAGTGGAAATAATCGATTTTTTCATGCTTCTACGGCAGTTTTCATGTAGTTTGCGGCCATTTTGTACTGGCCAGAGTGAGAGCCAATAGCTGGCTGCCACGAATAGGCAGGAAGATTCTATTGGCCAGCGTGAGAGCCAACAGCTGACTGACACGAATGTTAACTAGCATGGTAGCATGTAAAAAAAAAAAAAAAATCGATAGCTGCATTCGTCCCAAGTGGGAAAAATTTAAATCTGCATGGCACTTTACTCCAATTGGCTCCTTCGCTTGCTTAAACTCAATGTTGATTCTGATTCCACAGAACTGGGTTGTGTGTGAAAAAGTATTTGTTGTTAATATTCTTTTTTCATTTGGTTTTTCCAGTTACGAGTCATTTTTTAAAGCTGATTGTTTTGTGTTCATTTTGTTTAGTTCTTTTTTCGTAACAGATTTAATGTTTAGTATAGAGCTTAGAAAACATTTGCTGTGTGAGATAGGCAAGAAGTAAGGCATGTAACAACATCAGCATGGCAAAGGTAAAGGCAAGGAAGGGCAAAAATATTTTAAGTCACGTGATACCGATTGCTGTATTAGTCGTACGATTTTTGAATTAAGCACGAGCAACGCCGGGCCATGCTGCTAGTAGTGGATATACTTTTCTTTTCACTACTCGAAAACGCAGAATAAAAAAGAAAATTAATTACCTATGCTACAGATATTGTGGATTACGTACCAGCTGTTTCATTAATGTGACCTTGTGTCAGACAAATGGTAATTCTATAAGAATTAATGTGATAGCTAACAAGTTTGTCTTACTCGATATTTTAAGTTTTGTACTTAGAGCCTACTCCCGCAGTGTTAAATTCAGTTATTTTTTCTCTTCCAGTATGTTAATAGTTAACCACCTTTTATGGACGTCCGTTTCTAGTGATTGCTATTGTAACTGGGAGCTCTATTTTTATGGCCTTTTGTCACGTAATCTAAGCTTAATATCTGCAGCAATTCAAATGAACAAAATTGGAATGAGAAAATTAATAACTGCAATGCGCATGCGTTATTTTATCCTTATAATCCTGTGAAGTAGATGGATGCGTTGTTGACAATGTTCCCGTTTTCCACTGGTTTTTTTCGCTTTTGTTGCTACTGCAGCTACTTTATATGAGAATGTCATTCAATTCAGAAATCCCCAAAGGTTAAACTCTGATTGTATGAGAAATCAACCACTTCATTGCCCAATATAATATCTTCACAATTCTTTCAGTTTAAAGGAAAATAAATAACATTAAACATTACAATTACGAGAAACGGCAAAAATAAACTCGTAAAGGTTAGAGTATAGCAATCGACAATTTAAATGTAGTATTTATTTCTCAATTTTGTCATCGTCATATTACTGGGAGGCCTGAAAATTTGAAACTCTTATCTGAAAATCAATTTCTCTATACTAAATCGATCTTATCTAAAGGCAATAACTGGCGTATTGACTTCTAAGTAGAAATCAATGTTTTCTGAATTGCTTCTATGACTAAAAAGTAACTACTACCCGACAGAACAATTGAATTTTATGAATACCTGGTTTCGATGAACCTGGACCTTCTTTCATACAAGAAGGAAACCAGTTGATGTTGCGCATTTCCCTTCTGAAAATTAGATAAACATGAAGATAACACATTAAGGTAGGTTGATTTTCATCTTTGTTTTGAATATCAAAAACTATCAAACATGGAGTTCTGATAAATCATCACTTACCTCCCCTTTAAGATCTAGGAGGTATAAAAAAGCATCCTGGAATACAAGTCAGTAAACGAATAGTCAGTGTAAAGTACAATAAGGCTTTGCTATAAGTTCATTCGCTGGTTCTTTTTTACTACACGGGGAAAATTGGGTATTGGTATGATAAGTACTGACACAAAAAGTAGATTTCTAACAATTTTTTAAACTAGTTTAAAAGATCGTCTAATATGAAGCAACAAAAAATCCTTTTTTTTTGATAAATTTAGATATGAAATTGCGTAAAAAATTCTAATTTAAAACTAGAAAAGTTTATCAATTTATTTTATTCAAATAAAATGAATGCAATATATCAAACGTAGCAATTTAAATTAAATTGAAATTATAAACCCCATTGACCACGTATATGGGTGTGCTTGTGTAACAATACGTGCGTTTGTGTAACAATGCGTGAGTGTTTCTAACAATGCGTGTGTGTAACAGTGCATGCGTTTGTGTAACAATGCGTGAGTGTGTGTAACAATGCGTGTGTATAGCCATGTATGCGTGTGTGATAAACTGATATGAAATTTCCGAACAAAATATATAAGAAAACCAATTGAATCTTTATTTTTTGTTTTGTTGTCAACGTTTCGCTCTCTACGAGCATGCTCAAAACAAAGGAAAGCACATTCCCTTCACCTAGTCTAAAGCCCGTATCTGTTCAGTTTTGTATCCGAAACAGAAACAAATCAATTGCTAAAGAATGAATGGATTCATTTTTCATCCGACATTTTTATTACAGCCAAAGTTATTAGAGTGGATACTCGTATTTGAAGTAGACGCCCCATTTTTTTTTATTTATTTATTAAACGGTGTGTATTATGTCTAATGTGGGAGAAGATGTGCCTTCCTTAAAAAGGCAAAACAGGGCATTGCCTTGACGTCGGATCATCTGTCCCCGCCGGAGAACACATTTTATTTATTAAAATGTCACGAATGCACAGACCGATACAGACATAATACACAATGTTTAAGTAATTTAAATGATGGATTATATATATATATATATATATATATATATATATATATATATATATATATAAAGCGAAGCGTGAATTTGTAAACAGTGACCACTACTGCTGATAATGCAACGCTCTTCCATGAATTAAGCCCTCTATGTTACTGGCGTGTTTATTAAAAAGAATAAATACGCAAAAAAATCACCTACCCTCTACTGATACCTTTTAGGATAAAATCTCCGACTGATACTAAATCAGTGGGTTCGATCCCGACTTGATGCAACTGGATGTCTAGCCACACTGCTGAGCTGTGATACTGCGAAACAGTCTCTGTGGATGACATATATATATATATATATATATATATATATATATATTGAGACATGTTTCGTTAAATAGTTTAGACATGTTCTGTCTACTTATTTTCAATTGGATCCTTTCATATTCACGGATAAGCTTTTTTGTGTCGTTATTGAATGACAAGAGAAAATCGCCGTGTTGATATATATTTCTTTTATTCCTAGAACTTTCGACATATCACAATGTCATCATCAGGATATTGTTTATTGCAGGACAAATATTGTAGCGTTCATTATTGTCGAAAACAAAATTGTGTTTATCTGAAAGTTAAATTTTTTACTTGTGGAGTGAAGAACTCTGGGTCAGTGCGTGATCGCGGACATGGTTTAAGGGGAGGTAACTAAGTATGGTTGTGGAGAGATTTTTACGAAATAAAAGTATTATGCATCAACACAGCGTTTTTCTCTGGTCCTTCAATATCAACCCCAAAAAGAAACATGTCTCAATGAAAACGTGCATATATATGTGTGTGTTTGTGTTTGTATGTGTTTGTGTGTGTGTGTAAAATATCATATAAATTATATCTGTAAAAAGACAATATCAATAAAGTCAAAATGAAAACTTATCTTAGGCGACGTGTTTCGCCCTCTGAGGGAATTTATCAAGGCAAATGCAACGATTTTATTTTGTAACAAGCATTTTTTTTACAAGAGTAAAAATCTTGTTGGTTTTACAAAATTTTTGAATTGAAAAACGTTCACAAGTATTCATCAGGTTAGCCGAAAAGTCTAAGTAAGCTATGTAGGACGCCAAGAGACACACTGAAATGTCTAATGGATGAAAAAGACCAAAAGATTTTATTAAAATTTATCTTTTTAATGTGAATTAGTATTTAAAGTATTTTAATTTGTGATTAATTTATGTGTTTGATATTTTAAACAGGAAGTTAAGAAGTTAACTACTTTAAAAAAATTTTTTAACATTTTTATAATTATGTATGTTGGCTTGCGTAAGTAGTAATTCTTTGAGGAATAGAAATATTTGAAAAAGAAGCATTTGATTCAGCAGAGGCATATGAATTAGCTGGAATTTTATTTTTGTGGCGACTTATTTATTTTCGATATTAAAGACACCGGACTTTATAAAGATGACGGTGTAATTCTCCGCCGTAAAACAAGCCCAGGAAATATAGACCGATTGAGAAATGAACTGATAATTTTTTTTTAAAGATCACGAATTAAATATTACCACTACCACCAATGCTTAAGTGTTCAACTTTCTCGATGTGACCTTGAATAATGGATATTACAAACTATATAGTAAAGATATATAGATATTTTGTTAATACGAGATCAGGAGAACGTAGAATATTATGGAACTCATACTAGTGTTGATCTTTGAGAGAAACTTCCTATGCTCATAGGAAGGGTCGTCGCAAAGTGGGTTGCAAAACTTAGGGTTCTCCAGGAGTATGCTTCTGGCACTGAACTACGGCTTTTACTATTATTGTATTATTAATCCATTTCTCACGTGTGATTAAACCTGTTCTTCACTTAGCCTTTAATGTCAGCTTTTCCTTACGGTGTTATTAACCAGAATTACGAGCGTCATACGAACTTTATAACAAGTAAAAATAACAAAAAAAAAAAAAAAAAATTCAAAATTATCCCCATTGCACCTTCTTTTAACATTCTTTTTCTCTATTACTCCAAAAATAATTTTAACATATTACAATTTCCACCCTACCTGTTTTTCAAAAATTTTCTTGTGTGATTACCTGAATTTATCTTACAGGGGACTCCTCTTTACGCTAGCTCAGTGGTGTTCTATAAAGCTGTATAAAAAAAGATGAGCAAAACGATACACATATAGAAGAGACAAACAACTTTCGACACACATATAGAACAGCGAAAGAACTTTAGACACACATCTACAAGAGACAAAATACTTTCGACACACATATACAAGAGACAAACAACTTTCGACACACATATATAAGAGATAAAGAACTTTTGACACGCCTATACAAGAGACAAAGAACTTTCGACACACATATAGAAGAGACAAAAGACTTTCGACACACATATATAAGAGAAAAAGAACTTTTGACACGCGTATACAAGAGACAAAGAACTTTTGAAACACATATAAAAAGACAGGCATGCTCACATAATCGCTTGTAAAAATGACAATAAATTCTCAGCACCAAAGAAATCATACTTGAACACGCTTTATCACGTCTCGCGTCTGAATTGATTGTCACAAATATGGTGCAAATTTAATCAAGAGTCCATTTAGAAAAAAATCGCCGGTGTCTGAAGCATTAACAATCTTCACCGCGAAATCAAACCAAGTTGACCGTGTATGACAGGACAGAATGGCGACTGAAAAATTTGTTTATGGACATTTACAGCTAATCAAGAGAAGACTGAATAAAATTAAGGTTTAGGGTTTCTTGGTCGATATTTGGCTTCTTGGATAGATTACAAAAAATATAGTTGTACTTTCGTTATCTTTCAGATTTTTAACTGAGTCCATAACGATGGTCATACGAAACACGTTAAATGGTTGTGTGAATCAGTTATAAGAAATTTAGTGTAGAGATAAAGAGGTTGGACCTAGAATACACTGTACTAAGTTTAGCTTTGCGCAACACGGTCAATTGCTACAAAAATAAAGCATCAACCGAAAATACGAGTCATGTAATTAAACCTTTGAACCCTGACCTCTAATCCAGATAAGAACAGATATCCCAATCTGGGCCTTTGTTGTTCATCTCTGCTGTCCATGACAGGCCACCCGGGTATCTGTACTTTCACACAGCCGTAGGTATACCGGACACACAGGTTCAAAGGGTTAAATAACCACGTCAGATCAAGACTTTTATATGGATGTCAAGCATGGCACCAAACGCTTTTAGAAACAGCTACACAGTCGACTGTATACAACCGCTTTCTCGGTTTAATGGTCAAAAACGGCTACTACGTTACCCAGAGATTTAATGTGCCCTGTCTCCTGGATTTTTACATTTTTACATTTTACATTTTTATATCTGACTCATAGAAGTGACAGTCCCTTTCTACCGACAACAATGTCGCCTATATTCTTAACTTAGGGGCAGTTCGGTTTGGTGATTAATTACGACTGAATAGTGTTCGATCCTCAATGGGTACCCTATACATTGAGCCCCTTCTAATTGTCTCAATGTTTTTGATAAAATCTAAAGACGGATATGCAATGTAATTGTCCCCCATCTGGCATCTCGTCTGCAGCCGCTCCATCACAGACGTGATGTTGCCTCCCTCTATCTTTTTTACAAATACTTTCACGGTAACTGCTCCGATGAGCTGCTTTCGCTGGTTCCCAGACTTCATGAATTCAAGCGCTCGACTAGGCTGGCATCTCGCTCTCACCCTTTCACTGTCGAAACTGTTAAATATAGCCGTCTCTTCTACTGCAATAGCTTCATGTCTCGCACTTCTCGCCTGTGGAACTCCCTCTTCGTTTCTTGTTTTCCTGATAACTATAATCTCGAACTATTCAAATGTAATGTCAATCGACGTCTCCAGATGCCCTTATCTATCCTCTAACCGTCTCTTCATCCTTTCCTCTATCACTCCTCTTTGTTCTCGCTCCCACTCTGAAAGCTTCTCGCCTTGCTTGGGGTTGAATGCTTAAAAAAAAAATTTAAGCTACCCTTAGTAAATCTCTATATTCATTGTTAAAGTTAAGTTTTGTTTTTCTTACTTTCATCTATTATATTGGCTAATAGTACTTTCAGTTTACCTTCTGAATCAGTGACCCCTGACTAGCGTATGTTAAGACCATATCTGCTATTATTACATAAATCCTCTGTTTGGTCTCCTCGTTCTGCCAAAATCATCTCATTGTGCAGGTTGAATAAAGTCTTCGAACAAACGCAATCCTTGTCGAATTCCTCTTTCTGATCTTGCGCACTCAATAAACTTCTCTATCCACAAGCAAACTGTACCCAGTACACTTTTACGGATTATTTGAATATCTTGTCCGTGTAAATCAAGATTCCCTATCATATCCAGTCATATCATGTATTTTCTTTGATTCCTTAATGTAATATCTGAAGATTAGTCATCCGTGTACCTCTTCTCTCAGCTTTGAGTTCATTCTTATAATGAAAAGTCCATTTCTTGTTACAGCGTTTAAAAATAAACAGATTGTTCTTCCGCTATTTTTGATTTGATTCTGATATAAACTCCATTAGAATCTTAATTATTAGTTTTGTTATGTAATTCATTATGGAGTTCGTATTTATTCTCATCTGGTTTTTTAGACCCTGATATGAAGTTTGATTTAATAAGATCATCCAGTATTTCACCTCTGTTATATATTTTATATTTCTTTTATACTTTTGGTGACCTTATCACTCCCATAATCATTAAAACCTTTCAGTATCTCTATTACGCTCTTTGTTATTCGTTAATCTTCACCGTCATTTCTGACCTAACATCTAGCATTACACGACCTTTCAAGCTTTTCTATGCTTTTAACATTAGCAGACATGGAAGAGCTCGCCTATGCATTCCTTTTTATGTCATGTCTGTAGCATATTTTCTTTCCTTTTCCCTTGTCATTCTTCTCTGCTTAGTGTTTATACAGTCTACCGAAAAGCACGTTTTCTCTATTGCCGTTTCTTCCAAAATTTAACGTATTCCTTCTGTCTGTGTTCTGCATTTTTCATCAAGCCATTTCTCTTTTGCTTCATACTACTTATTTCTGATACATTATTTTTCACGTTATCTATCTTTAATTACGTCGAGAAATTCACTTAAATTTTTTCCCTTGTCTTTCTTTCTTCGGAATGAATTTCCCACTGTCGACAAGTAGTGTTTCCCTTAAGGTGATCGATAGTTTCTTATTTTTTCGTTATTTTCCGGGTATATTTATTTGGAAATTGAGTCGTATTGCATTTTCGGAACTGTAATTGGTCTCTTTATTATTTATACTTTTACCCTTAGAAGGCTTATAGCTACGAGGGGAATATCCCGCAGTCAACACAGTTATGCTTGAGAGTACGAAACTGAATTTCTCAATTGTCTATTTAGTTTCAGATGCTTCTTGCCTGGCATTTGCGATGTTTTCAATCCAAAGATAGGTTATTACTTGGCCATTATCCGTGTATCAATGATCCATTATTATCTGCGCTTGTGGCATGTAATGGAATTAAATAATATGTCGTGGTCGAAAGATAATGTGTAAGCTTACGGAAAAATGAAATATTCTGCCATTTGCATTTCCCCCATTTTGGGTATTATTATATCCATGATATAATAGTACCTTATTTCACAAACGGAACGGAGTAGCCGAAAGAATAAGGAATGACAAATATGTTTTCTTCCCAGAGGGAGTTTTATACCGCTATGTCACATACATATTTATATATACATATTTACATGTGTCCCCGCAGAGAAACTATAACATATATTCAACAACAAGTAGTGTGCAAAGAGAACAAAATGTGTCTTCCGTATAATAATTCTAGACCGGAATTATAGCTGCCGGGGATTCTTCTGTGTTTCTGGAGAAGCTATGTTTAGGATTCCAGATTCGAGAAAGGCCGGATTTATCTGCTATATTCCTAGCGAGAATATATATATATATATATATATATATATATATATATATATATATATATATATATATATATATCGCAAACAGGAAACGGCGAGTTTTCCCAAATTGAGGACTGCGAGCAGGGTATATGTTCTATATCTGGTGAAGACATATTTCCATGGCAAAACGTCGCCATATGCTTTTAAGCTGCACTACGTGGTAGATTTAGCCTCATCCAGAGCCAAGAGAACCAGGCTAAAAAACAAAAACAAAAAAACAAAAAAAAAAAAACAACTGTTCAGTTTGACTCCTGGAAATTGACTGACTGACACATTCATCAGGGAAACCGAAAGGGAGTTCCACAGGTGGGACGTGTGAGAAAAGAAAGAATTAGAAGTGAGGGCTGCATTTAGCTATTTCAACAGTAAACGGGAGACCTAAATGACAATCTAGAAGCACGCTTAAATTCATATAGTCGGAGGCTCCAAGGAGAAAATCTCATCAGTTGCCATGATAATATTTGTAGAAAAGACGACGGTGAGAAAGTCACTGAAGTCGAGATGCCCACCCTTGATCTACAGTGTGGCTATCTTAATGGGGATAGGAGGCTTTGTTTTCGGCGGGTGAAACCTTAATAATATATGATAAGCAGATGATACTGTGCTGATGGCAGACCCAGAAGGAAAACTATGGGATGTCTTAGACAGGATAGTAAAGGAAATTTAGAAGAAAGGATTAACGACCAGTTGCAAGAAAAAGGACGTATGGTTGTCAGTAAAAAAAGGCCAAATGCCCAACTATGAAGATGCCAAAGTTAAACGTGTACAAAAGTTTGAATATCTGGGAAATGTTTTTACAGAGGATGGGAAATATGGCACCGAAATCCGAACGCTCGTTGGATAAGCGAAAGATTTTAGAAGTTAATCAAAATACCTAGAAACATTAAAATATTGTTCAAATAATAACAATCCTCTTAGATTGCCTCACATTAAATTCGGCTCTGTGCCACATCCTACCCCGTGGGGATGTTGGTAAATATTACTAGCTGGGATCTGTTGAGTACGACTCAGACTTAAGCGTGAACAACACAATTGTAGCACTCACTACTAGATTGACTTGCGACGACCTTGTGCATAATTTTTATCTTTCTTCTTATTGTATTGGTTTTCTTACAATAAACCTTTATGTATTTCATCCAATTTGTTTTTCAGTTATATATTCTTACAGATGGAATATAACGGTAATTGTTAGTAGTAATCAACTAATGATTGCGATTTTTCTACGCGGTTTGGTTATTAAGATAGTTTCATTATTATTACAGTAAATTTGATTCTAAGTGACCCGCACGGTTTGTTTCATGACAGGTTATATTTTGCCAGTAACTACGGGAACCGATGTGTGTGATAGTATTATTTTTTATTTCTTTTAGATATCTGTCACTTGTAAAAATTGCAACAGTGCCCCAATGAATACCATAACAGGAGGCAAATTTATCTAGAGAGGCGTAAAGAATTGGTGAAGCATGACAGTGGTTGTTGGATCGTGAGTTTATGGCCAATGTCTTCTTTGAAAAAAAAAATCTGTGAATATGTTTGGAGTCAAAAAATGCTTTTGGCACTGCATGTGCCAAACAGCAGATGTCTCTATAAGTTAAGCGGAAAGAAAAAGGGGAAGGAAGTTTGGAAGTTTGCAAAACTCGGTTTAAACTTTCAGAACAACAAAACATCTGTTGTGTGTGTCTGCATGTGCAAATGCTTCAAATAGACGTGTACCAAAAATCCAAACGCACACCCACACGTATGTACACGCACACTATTTTTTAATTGTTATCTCTCCACCATATTTCATAATCTTTGCTTCCTATAACCTAATCTTGCACATTCATATCACGCACCTTATTCAATAAGCTTATATTCTGTGAGGTTCTCGAGTGTTTTATCGCATGAACTTTAGGATACAAAAACATTTATATAACGCACACGCACACATGCGTATACACACACTCGCACAATCATGAAAATGTACATGTACGTACAGGCACACATACATGAACGCACGCACAAATGCATGCTTACAGATATATACACACACAAACTTGTATATATGTGCACATTCACTCGGGCATACACGCATGCACACAAACAAATATATATGCAAACACAAGCAAATGTACACACGTCGATGTGCACACACACATGTATTAGGTTGGTGCAAAAATACTGACGTAATAATGTCGTTATACGTCAAAAAACGACATTATTACGTCATTATTCTTGCACCAACCTAATACATGCACTCATACGTGCACGCCTGAACAAACGCATGTAAATGTACACATAAATTCGCGTACACACGCATATACGCAGGAATATATGCATATATGAGCACGCAATACGCAGTACATGCAGGCACACACATAGACGCAATCAGACATACAAATAAACACGCGCTTTCATATATGTGTACACACGCAGATATGCGTGCAGACGTAATGCATACATCTACGTGTACACGCACGCATACATATATGAAAAATCATGTATATTTGCATGCACACACACGGACACTTACACACGTACATGAGCATAACAGCAATACCGTGGAAAAATTGCCCAAGCGGCCTCGGCACATCAATTTTTGGGACGTCTTAGCCACCGGACAATAAAATCAGACCCCCCTCTGAAGGTAGAGGTACTACCTGGGTACGAGGAAAATCTCACGTGTCTTGGGCTTAATATTTTTGAAACTTCTCCGGGATGTATCAAAAAGTAAGAGATAAAGAAATTTTTTATCGTTGAACATTGGGAAAATATCACCGGCTTTGCAGGCAACGTCTTTGATCTTTGGTAACTTTTGTTTGCGACTGTCGTAATACGGAATCTTCTCGAGGCTGTAATTTGTCAATTTGCATCTCTTGACTGCTTTTCTCTCTGATGTTTAAAAAAAATGCGGATCAAAATAATATTTTTTCGGAAGATATTTTAGGCGTCTTTTTATTGTTTGTAAAACATATGTTCAGATTCACATGATATGATCTTAATCACCTTACCTATTTTAAGTTTTTCCCCTTCTGTTCCTTTATGTGTTCTTGTTTTATTTGCTATCAAGGCTTTTGATTGGCCTGATATTATGTAACCATTTGTGAAGATGACGTCATCCCCAATCTCTAAACCTGGAGTTAGGTGTAATGCAATAATATTAACATATCAATTGCCACTTACTATGACGTTCTGTTTAGGGAAATACTAAATTTTTAACTTCAAATACTCTCCTATCTTTTTTTTGTCTCAGTCCTTTGACAGCATCAGCTTCTTGTTCTCATCGTTAAAAATACGACAAATAAAAATATATAAAAAACTAACTGACCAAGAGAAAGGTAAAAATATTTTTCTTTCTTCAAGATCAAATTGGTGTTAAAAAGTCAGTTATGTGTCATGCTTGATACACGCGTAGGCGATCATGTATCTTTCGATATATGGATGACCAGGCAGATTTTTTTATCGCAGTAGGTTGCCATTTCTTTCTGCGGTAGGCCAATTGCCATTCACGGCTATAGAACTCGGTCTGTCTTGCTATTTATTCATAGCTGGAAGAAGAAGAAAAGGATTCATGCCTTTCCCAGGGGAATTAGTACATAAGTGAATGTAATGGATACGAATCGAAAGTCAGTCAGTCAGCTATGGGCCATGCGTGATACACGCTTAGGCGATCATGTATCTTTCGATACATGACTGACGAGGCAGATTTTTTTCCTGGCGTAGTTTGTCATTTCTTTCTGTGGTAGACCAAATGCTATGGGGTAGACCAAAATGCTATAGAACTCGGTCTGTCTTGCTATTTATTCATAACTGGGTGGGGGGGGAGAAGAGGATTCATACCTTTTCCAAGGGCACGTAAGTGAATATAATGGATTCGGCTGGAAAGACAGTCAGTCATTTATGTGCCACGCCTGATATACGCTAAGGCAATCATGTATCTTTCAATACATGACTGACGAGGCGGATTTTTTCCCGCAGTGGGTTGCCATTTCTTTCTGCGGTAGACCAGTTGTCATCTACGGCTATAGAATCCGGTCTGTCCTGCTATTTACCAATAGCCAGGGGCGCGGAGAAGAAGAGAATTCATACCTTTCCCAAGGATATTATCACGTAAATGAATGTAATAGATTTGACTGAAATTCGAACGCGTCTCTCCAGTCGAATCCATTATCGAACCCTAAACTAACATGCCGAATCCAGTTTCTAGATTGCGAGTAAACGAAAATAGAACTGAATATGTTCTTTTCTAGGCTCCCGTACTTAAAAAAAATGTACGTTAAATCAGTATTCCTGTATGGCAGTGAATCCTAGAAAATCTTCTCAAAGATGAAGAAAAAACTTGCAGCAAGAGAAAGATGCTGAGGATACCATGGGCAGAATATGTGAGCAGCGACGAGGTTTGGGGTAAAATGGTAACAGAAAGGAAACTTAACACCAGGAAGATGTAGTTGAGGTTTATAATAAGAATGGTGAGCTTGGGTAGATTAAAGGAAAGAGGAACAGAGGAAATGGATGGTAGAACAAGGTTTGGGAGAAATAACAAAAAAGACACAACTGATTAAGAGCTAAAAAGAATAGGAAGATGTGGAGCATCATGATTGCCTGTTTAGCATCTTGCTACCACTTTCTTATAAATGTCTAATTTTTTACATTTTTGTGCAAAAAGGTGGATCAGTCAGCCTACTCGGCTTAGTAAATATTTTCAGGAAATATCAGCTTCTGATTGGTCAATAAACATACAAGTTGGGGTCGCAATCCACCCACGTTATTTATTTAAAAAAATATTTTTCCAGCGCGTGACCAAGCCAAGTTTTTTCCGCCAATTTGCTGTGAGCCTGTCACGTGATTACATTATCTACAAATAGCAGATACACAATATTTTTTTTCTTTCTTTCTCTCTCTCTTCTTGCTGCAAGATGTAGTCCCAAGGATTCTCGTCTCGACCATGCGCGGTCAGACGTTAAATGTATATTCACGCACGCACGCACGCACGTACGTACGTACGTACGAACTTTTGAACTTTTCTCTTTGAAACATTTCTTGAGAAGGACTATTTGGGTTAATGTGAGTTTTTATTAGAATCACGTGTGTAACTCCTGGTAGAATATTAAAAGGTCCAACTACAAGACAAGATGTAAAGAAGACAAACAAAAATATATATATATATATATATATATATATATATATATATATATATATATATATATATATATATATATTATAATTATAACTAGACTCGTTTTGAAAAACCCTCGAATTTTTGATTTGCTAATAATCAAATCAATCTCGAGGGAAAAAAGGTTTTAAAAAAAAGAAGGAGCTACAAACATGAACTTCTGTCGAAAAAAAATCGCACAGATACAGGTCTGAAGCCCTAAGAAAAAAACCTGATACGAGTAAACAACTAACAAAAGCGCTCAATACAACCGTAGAGCAGACCTAGATACACCTAGTGAGCCAGACAAACCTACCTAGGTTTCACCTAAACGGATCGTCAGGGAAAGTTTTACTTTATATAGACGAGTTTTATAGTTTAGGTAAAATATAGGTAGGTTTGTATATATCACTAGGTGTATCTATCTATCTATCTATTTATATATATATATATATATATATATATATATATATATATATATATAAATAAATATATAAATATATATAAAAACAAAACAATTTTACAATGGACAATAACATTTTGTGTGTGTGTAAACATTGGTGTTTTCTGTTCTTGAGGTGAATATTCGTATTTACGTAAATGTGTGTATAATGTTCATGGCGTTCCCTCAAATGTGAAGACGCGGATCTTCTAAGAGAGCTTATATTGTAGTCGCTGAAATGAAGAAATGAAATAGAGAACGAGGCGAGAAGTCGCCCAGTATTTATAGTATGAGGAGAGTGAGCTCTAGTGACAATTTTAAAATTAAGGGTGTGCTAATACATATTCTTCTAAAACTACAGCTTTTTAATTAATTCAGCTTTTGTGAGTTCAGATAAATATATTGACATTCTAAGGGGCATAACACCAACAGATCTTTAACTTCTAAGCATGTGCATCAGTATACACAAATAAATACAAATGTTATGTTTTTAAAACCATTTTTGTTCCTTGTATTTCATGCTTTGGTGTTTTTTACGTCAAATATAAATTGTCTGTTATTCACGCAGCCATAAACAGACATCTACAAACCATCCATTCCTATTAACATACACACAACAAATTGTAACCTCGACGTTTGAAACGGGGGTGAAAAAAATGCCAATAGTCTATTATACATGGTGACGCCGATGGTTCAGTGGCTAGTAGCCCCAATGCGTATAATCCGCGAAATATTTCCTTTCTAAACAACATTTTCAAACAGCATTTGAGATTCACATACGCAAGGGATGCATATACAATTACAACTCAGACAGACACTAAGAAAACTTAATTCATATACTGATTTTTTGGAACGAACTTTCTTTATAAGAGATTGGGAAAATTTACACTACAAGCTTTGCCATTCAATATCTTTCATCGAAAAACATTTTGTCTCTAAATTATTTTGGTGCTTCAACTACCAGAATTTATTGGCTTACTTCACAAATATCTTTCCAGCGCGTGATCAAGTCAAGTTTCCCGCCAATTTGCTGTGATTCTGTCATGTGATTACATTATTTATAAATTTAAGACACAATTTCTTGGACAATTTCTTTTCTTCTTTTTCTTTTACAAGATTTGTAGACTATAGGGTTCTCGTCTCAACCATGGATGGTCAGACGTTAAAAGCATATTCACACACGTACGTACTTTTCCAATCTACATTACAAACATACAGAACATTTCCAAACAAGCAACAAGAACTTTTCTCTTTGAAACATTCTTGTAAAACTACAGTTTATTTAGCATTTCTCAGCTTTGTAATTAATTCAACTTGCTTGTATACCATGTTTTGTGGTGTTTTACGTCAAATATAAATTCTGTGGTCATGTTATTCACGCAGCCATAAACAGACTTTTACAAAACATCCATTCCCATTAACATACTAATACAACTGCGTCCTGGAGGTACACGACACATAAAAGAAGACGTTAAAACAAGTAGATCATTTGATATACTATGTAATCTTTTAAGAACTTCTGTTTGTTGGGTGGTACCTTTCTCTTCTCCAGGTACATGACACAGTTTACATAATTTGTTTACACGGTATTTTCTCATAATATATATTTTCATTCTTTCTATACTTTGAGGTTATATTCCAGTATATTTTTATTTTTTAATCGTTATTATCCCATGTAAGGTAGTAAAGCCACTAAGACACAAGGGGTTACAAAGTGTGGAGGAATTAGGAACAGAAACATTAATAATCAGCGGAAAGAGAAAAGCGTAATCAGGAGGATAGTAGATAGCGATTGACATTACATTTAATTTGTGCAGATTAAAATTTGTGAAATTATGATTAAAAGAATTGGAAGTGAGTTTCACAAATTGAATAATTTTTCGAGAAAAAAATTGTCATTCATAGAATAACTGAAATGTTTAACCTATTTTTAAAAGAACTTAAACGACGTAGCTGTAAATCTCTTTGGGGATAATATAGGAATAACTATTTTTCATTAAGTGATTATTTAAGTAATTCAGAATTAATTTAAGTAATTAAAAAAATGGTAGATATCCATATGAATTTGTTTATATATTATTTGAACATTTTATTATTTATTGAAATATATAATAAATATGTATCATTAAATAAAATTTTGAATAAAACATTTATAATCCGTCTAATCCCTATTGAACATAATCCAAATTGCTCAGGCACATTTGCGTTTATTCAAAACCCACAGAGACCACATGTTGTTTATTGCAACTATAATAAGACAGCAAATATTGCAGATATAAAAAAAGAGCGTTTTATCTGCGATATCAACAATTTGGACAAATTTTTATTCAAGCCATTAACCATTACGATGACTTGTTATGGTTTATAAGGCACTTTTTCTTGTAACAATCTGCACGCTAAAGATCAATTTTGTTCGATAAATGACCATCAGTTAAATGTAAATATAATATATAACGATTGTTTAAAAAATAATCCCTTGAAAAGTTTTTTATAATCTAATTTTTGAAAAATTTCTGTTTTTTAGTTAGAAATTGAAAAAAATATTTTATTATAAAAATATAATATTAATAAAAAATATTTATAATAAATCTAATGTATAATTGAAAAATTATTTCATAAAAGAATCTGCTGATATGCATTGACAACGTTCTTTTTTTTTGGTCAAAAAAAAAAAAAAATAATATTTTTCATTTCCAGTCTGTTATAAGTTATACATTCAGAAAAATGATAGCTGAAAGCAAACAGGAGTTCTAACGGTATTACTTATAATGTCAAGAATATGTTTAGAAAGCGTCAAACTGTCGAAAAATTAGAATAAATAATTTGTATAACAGTAATAACAACTTTGAATTTTATCATAAAAGATATTTTGCATTAATATAATATAAATGTTTCATACTTCAGGTTGAAATATGACTGGACAGATTCAAAACCGACAACTTACACAAATTGATGTTGGTGTGTGTGTTTCAATGTGTGTATTGAGTCAGTGGTGCTGTGAATGTTGGTTATAGATATAGGGGAATATGAAAATATTATAGTTATATTTAAAAAATATGGGTTCTGCATGTTTTATGTTTTGTAAGAATATTATGGGGAAAATGCCAATAAAAAACTATTGTAAAATTAATTTAAATATTTTTTTTTAAATATTTATTTTTATTTATATTGAAAAATAAAAAAATTGAATATGCATGTCATATATAAAACAGAACACGGTGTAAGAGCAATTTTTCTTCTGTATGAATATATATTTAAACAGATTTTTAGTGGTAAAAACTTACAGTATTGCTTTAAAAAATGTTTTAAAGTTTTTATTATTACAAGGTTTAATGAAGGACAAAAATAAAAAATGGGGAAAAACATTTTCAAGTTGTTTCTCCCAATTATTTTATTTCTTCATCGGGAGAATTTCAGGTAAAATATAATAAATATGAAATTTGAATTAGTCAACTTTGGAAATACCTTTTTTAAAAACTGATCCCAAGTTGAAGCAAGGCGCAGTAGACAATTTTTTTTTTACACAGCGAGAATCTTTGAGAACTGATGCAAACAGACTATACTAAAATTATAAATCATTAAATGAATGTGAATTGGCTAAAAAACAAAAAAACCAATCAACACTAAATTCCATAGCAAACGTTTTGCTATTTATCAGATGTTCGCAAATTGAGGAAAAATAATATATTGCGGATGAGTTCATTTTATTAAAATAGGTATGGTTCCTGATTTTTTCAATGGAACATGTTGTTTAATTCAAGTACAATTAAGCTGTTTTATGTTCTCCTATGTAACTGTTCCGCAGCTACAATCATATAAACTCCACAGAACCCATTTGATGATTTGAAAAAACGTTTTAAAAGTTTGATAAGATAGAATCGGTCTATTACCAAATACAATACGCAAATCAGCAGAAAATTAACATATCTTCACATTTAATATATTTACCTGAGTTAGGCTTTCACCATTTACTTCAATTCACGGAAGTCTTAAATACATTCAAACATTTTGTCATGATAACTGGCAATTCATTTTTCTGAAGTCAGCGATCTTGTAACGAATCACGAATTGACAAAAGTGGGTGGATAGCCATTATCACATAAAATTGGGTATTATGTATTGTGTTTATTACCCTAAAAAAGTAATATTAATAATATATATATTTTTTTTTTTTTCGTTTTAAATTTTTTTCTATTTGGAAAGCCTCAAAGGCATTTTGTCCCAAAAATTCTCTATACATTTGATAGTTTATAAGAAACCCCGGTTCGAAAGTTAAAAAAACCTCCTACCACTAGAACTTCGTTCTATTATCAACGAGCTGATTGGGACGCGTTTATGATTTTTTCCGCGATGTCCCCTGGGATGGAGTCTTTAAGCTCCCCGTCCAAGAGTGTGCTTCTGAGGTCTTAATTCCTGTTTAAAGCTGGAATCGACGCTTTCATCCCATCAAGGAAATATAGGGTCAATTCGCGCTCCCCTTGGTTCTCGGTTGCTTGCTCAGCCGCCATATTTTATAGGAACCACTTTCACCTACCGTAGCGACATGTCTGACTGCAATAGACGTCTCTTTGCCTCCGCCCGTAACGAATGTAAGCGTGTCCTCAATGATGCTAAGTCACTATTTGCTGCTCGAATGAAGGAACGTATTGCATCTCGCAAATTTGGCTCCAAAGATTATTGGCGTCTCTGCAAGAGCGTATTGAACAATTGCAAACCCTCTATACCTCCTTTATTCAACCAGTTCGAAGTCCTGACCTCCTCTACCGACAAGGCTGAATGCTTTGCTCGGAAATTTTCATTCAACTCAACGCTCGACTCTTCTGGTGTACCCATACCAGACTTCCCTCTTAGAACTGAGGCCATATTGAGTGGGTTAAACATAACCCCATCTTTGGTACTGGGCATTATCTCAATTTAGATCCCAACAAAGCTAGTGGTGGAGATGGGATACCAGCCATTGTCTTGAAGAAATGCGCGCCTGAACTGGCGCCCGCCCTTTCGAAACTATACAACTACTGCCTCAAGGAATCTTGTTTTCCTGACTGCTGGAAGTCCTCTTCGATCGTTCCTGTCTTCAAGAACTCCGGCGACCCCTCTGACCCTTCCAACTACCGTCCTATCAGTCTCCTTCCCCTCTTCGGCAAAGTCTTCGAAGCTCTAATCAATATCGGGGTGGTTAACCACCTCACATCCCATAATCTGCTCTCAGACAAGCAATATGGTTTCCGCTTTGCCCGATCTACAGCCGATGTGCTTACGGCCATCACTGAAACAGTCTACCGAGCTCTCCAAAATAACGGGGAAGCCCGAGCCGTGGCACTAGACATCTCCAAAGCATTTGATAGGGTTTGGCATGCCGGCCTTCTTCGCAAGCTCCAGGGTTATGGCATTGTTTGACCTAATACAATCATTCCTGTCAAACCGAGAATTAAAGGTCGTTCTCAACGGATTCTCCTCCAGTTCCTATCCCACGAACGCAGGTGTTCCTCAAGGCTCCATCCTAGGGCCCCACTCTATTCCTTATCTACATAAATGACCTTCCTGACGCCATAAATTCCCAAGTTGGCATCTACGCGGATGACACCACAATTTATTCCTGCCTCAAAAACAAATCTAGTCTCGCTGACAAAACTCACCTTGCCGTGCGTCTCAAAAAGGACCTCCAATCGATTGTGAACTGGGGCATGAATTGGCTGGTCAACTTCAACGCTTCGAAGACAAAACTGCTCTCTATTAATCACCACAGAGAGCCTTCCCTTCCCTCCATTAGAATGTCTGACGCTCAACTTCTCGAGAGCAACTCTCTGCGGCTTCTCGGTCTCACGTTGACTGCTGACCTGAGATGGAATAAATACATTGAGTCAATTGCCTCGTCCACTGCAAGGAAAGTTGGCTCCCTGAGCCGCGCCAGGAAGTTTTTCTCCCGGAGTCGATCCTCCAGATCTACAAATCAACAATTCGCCCTTGCATGGAATATTGCTGCCATATATGGTCTGGTGCCCCTTCTGTTTTGCCTCGGGGTTATCCAGAGGCGGATATGCAATGTGGTTGGCCCTGCTCTGGCGTCTCGTCTACAGTCACTTTCTCACAGACGCGCCGTCGCCTCCCTCTGTCTGTTCTACAAATACTTTCATGGAAATTGCTCCGAGGAGCTGCATTCTCTGGTTCCCAGACGTCATGAGTTCCAGCGCCTTACGAGGCTGGCATCCCGCTCACCCCTTCACTGTCGAAACTCCTAAATGTAGCCGTCTCTTCTACTCTAATAGCTTCATGTCTCGCACCTCTCGCCTGTGGAACTCCTTCCCTTCTCCTGTTTCCCTGTGAGCTATAATCTCCAGCTATTCAAGTGTAATGTCAATCGACATCTCCAGTTGCCTTGATCTATCCACTACCCTCATCCTTTCTTCTATCACTCCTATCTGATCTTGCTCCTAAATTTTCTGTAACCCCTTGCATCCTAGTGGCTTCCCGCCTTGCTTGGGGTGAAATGCTTAAAAAAAAAATATATATATATACACACACACACACACACACACACACAAAATAAGAACAAATGGAGTATAATTAAAACTGTATGTAATTGTGTTTTTACTACCCTAAAATAAATAATACTTATATATATATATATAATTATTTATTTTGCTTGGAATCCAATAAATATGTTATAAAATCACTAAAAATAGCCATTTTGTGGAAAAATCTACATTCAACATCATCACTTGATAAGAGACCAGAGATGTTGAAAAAAAATGGCTATTTTTGTAATGATTCTATAACATATTTACGTTATAATTTTTAAATAAATAATTATATTCACTCTACTCTGTATTGAGCAATCTTTTTAAGAATAGTAATTGTTGGTTATTGGAATTTATTACGTCTTCACCAATACTATATTTCATTATATATATATATATATATATATATATATATATATATCCAGGTTAAATAAGAACAAATTGAGTAAATTGTGGATTACGTAACTGTGTTTTAATATCCTAAAATAAATATTATATATATATATATATATATATATATATATATATATATATATATATATATATATATATATATATATATATATATATATATATCCTTATATAAAAGACTTTTAGTGGTACAAAACTTGAGTATTGATTTAAAAAAAAAATATTAAGTTTAACATTACAAGACATAATGAGGACAAAAAAAAAATAAAAGGAGATTAAAATAACCGGTTTTTCGATCCCACTCATCAAAGATTCTTTATCGGGAGAATTTAATGTCAAATAAATATGGGATATGAATTAGTCACTGATGGGAATAGGGTGGGCGTGAAAAGGAAAAGAAAAGAACTACAAGAAATTGATCAGAGCAAGGACCTAGAAAACCTGATATAGACCGACTCTAATACTTTCAAATGAATAAGTGAATGTGAATTGGTTAAAACAGAAAACGAATCGACACTAAATTCCATAGCACACTTTCTGCTATTTATCAGGTGTTCGCAAAGTGACGAATAATAAGTATTGCGGGTGAGTTCATTTTATTTCTAGGTATGGTTCCTGATTTTCAATGGAACATGTTGTTTAATTCTAGTATGAAGTTGCTGAGTAGTTCTCCCTGATACCTGTCTAGATTTAGTATATTCTTGATATACCCATTCTATATTTACCCGAGAAAAATATATAGCTATTTCCATTTCGCTCATACAGTTCCTTATCGTCCAACCGTATCGATCATTCCGTGATCAAATGTTTGTTTGATTTAGTGGCATATCGACCTCTATCGATGATTTAATACCGAAATCTAAATAACTTTAATGTAATGTTTTTTATTCGTTCAACTATAGATATTTTTACAAGATTTTCTACGTTCCGGGTAAAGATATGTTTTTTTAGATATATAGTTTATTGGTCATAAAATATATTACTGGTAATTTTAGTATAAAAATATATTTTTATTTTTTGTCAGTGTTGCATTGATTGTCATTTTGCTTTGCTTGGTCATTTCCAATTAAACATATTTTGATCGCAATTGTATGCGTTCAACTACAGATAAAATGTATTTTTTCATTTTGCTATAAATATGTATTGTTGGTAATTTTTTATATAAAAATATATTGCTTGTATTTATTCTATAAAATGTATTTTTATACTTACATAGTTTTTTTTTCTTTAGGGGTTCACTATTTACCCATAGATGGGACCCTAACAGGTGCTACTGCCCCCGGGTCAAGGTGGACTTGGAAACAAAAGAAATCATTGCAATAAGTTCATTTAATAATTATTTATAAAAAATAATCTCAACTCGAAAACATGTCTTTTATTGGTTCAGAACAAAGTTTCGTCCTGTTTTAAGTGAATTTCAAAGACAATATTTAGATATTTGTACATAGATTTATTTAACTTCATATGTGTCATTTTGTACCACTACTTCTTGCCATATTTGAGGCAGCTTTATGATTCCATCCTCGCAGAATTTGACATCTTTCTCACAAGCTTCCAGAAAATTTAAATTCTTCCTATTAAGAGAATGTGGAGGGAAACGAAATGGAAGTGAAAATTCGAAGGTGATTGGATGAATACGGCAAATGTAGTAGAACATCCCAAGCATGCTGTACAATTCCTGTCAGGGTCTGCAAAGAGACGTGGAGGTCTGGTGTTAATCAGTCCAGTTGGGCAAAGGACTTATCTGAATTAAACGTCTGCATTTATGGAAGGAGCTTGGAATATAAAATGCTCTTCCAATCCGGTAAGATACGCATCATTCATTTCGGATAGAAACCGGGTTTCTATTTTTCCCTTGACACACACGGACACACACACACACACACACACACACATATATATATATATATATATATATATATATATATATATATATATATATATATATATATAACGTGGGGCCTGGACAGATCACAAAATGTATTATTAATAATGATTATTACGAAATTGATGCAACTGCATCCAAATGCTTGGCCCAAATTAATTCAAGAAATTAAATCTGATTTGAACAATGAAAGTGAAACTAATGTAAAAGAAAAATTACTTGTCTGAAACCCTTTTTTTAATTAATGTTACCTAAGAAAAGGGTTCACAAAAGGGATCATTTTCAATTTACTCCCATCTTACTGAACAGAATGCACATCGGCCATGATCTCAAGAGTCAGCTACACTAAAGGATCAAAGTAAACAGCAATAAAAACACAAAACAGAGACTCCAAAAACAGGGGTGAAATTGAAACAAAAAATCCATTTGATTCATTAGCAAAAATGGAAATAGAGTAAACTACTTGTACCACCAATAAGGAAAAACTAAAAAAAGAAGAAGCTAAACATAAAATTATATACCACAAATCAATAACCCACTTATAATCAGCAACCTAAGTACTTAACCAAAAAACAATGCGACACACGATATAAGAGGAATAAATGGAATATAAGGAGTATTAAAGTTAATCTTACTAAATAAACGCTACTGACTACAATCTAGAGACCAGCAATAATATGCCTACAGGGAACCCATCAGAGAGAAATTGATACAGTTAGCATTAAATACTACACAACCTCCAACTATATAATCAAATATGAGGGCTATTTACATTATTCGGACTATTGTCCTCATCTATGTCGCCATATTCATTACAACGTTTCGGCCGTTGTACGCTCCGGCCTTCTTCAGTATCTGTCTATATTTCTGAGATGAGGTATTATGTACACTATTTACATTATTCGGACTATTGTCCTCATCTTTGTCGCCATATTTATTACAACGTGTCGGCCTTTCAGTATCTGTCTATATTTCAGAGATGAGGTATTATGTACAATATTTACATTATTCGGACTATTGTCCTCATCTTTGTCGCCATATTTATTACAACGTTTCGGCCGTTGTACGCTCCGGCCTTCTTCAGGTGGTTGGAATGTCCAAGTGAACCCTTTATTTCGCTCGCTGGGGTAGACTGTTCTAGTTCCACGTGCCATGTTTAATGGATGTCAGTTATCAGTTATCTCGTTAATTCCCCTCTTCAAGTTCTCCACTGCCTTAACAGGGTATTGAACTCAGAAATATAGACAGATACCAAATATGACAGCGCATCATGTGGTAAATCATGTGATACATTAAGTGGTACACCAATAATCGTCAACGACATTATTCCAAAAAAGGAATACAAAATTAAGTTGGACCGGTTAGTCAAACAACAAATTAAGCCTCATCAAACCTGCTCTAAAAGAAGGAAAGATGAAGTAATAATGTCCAAACTTAATGCTGGACACTCCATGATAACCCATTCGCATATTCTAAAACAAGAATGACCTCCAATCTGTAAGGCATGACGGAACTCTAAATAATAAAACACTTACGAACAAATTGAAGCGACTTCACCCAAATCCGTTCAAAATACTACGAAACAACGAACATAAAAGAAATCTTTCATGACATTATCCAAAGAAACAACATGAAAGAACTCTTTCATGATATTAACCCATATAATATCCTAATCCATTAATCCATATAATATCCTACAATTTCTTAAAGAAAACAAACTGTTTTCCAAAATATAATTTCAACAAATCTACAAAATAAAATACACATATAACCGCCTGAAGTAATCATCTTCACACAAATATGCATATGCACAAAAGCTGAATATCATCTACCATGTATTCAATTGCGAAAGCAGAATAACATATATCCTATTTGTATTACTTCCAAGCTCCCAAGAAAATTAAATTTCGGCAGCAAATGACCCATGACAAGGAGTTGATATGCCGTTATCAAACAAATCACTCAATCAACAACTTTCGCATCTCTAATACACGTTACGATGGGTAAATTGTTGCCATTTTTATTTTTAATTTTGCGCATGCGCATTGCTTGTTTTTGATGTTGTCGACTGCACAGCAAAGTAGGGTCAGTTGGGCTCCGTCTGTAAGAAAACTAGCAACGTGACTCAATTCACCCTGCCAGAAATTACGAAACGGTATGCTGTACTGCTTGGCGTTCGCACCGGAAGCTCCAATACCAACATTTTAGAGTGTTTGGGTGTCAATATGAAGACAGTGCAGGGGAATTGGAAAAAGTCGGATGATTCTTATGGGGATTACGAAGGTACGGCAGCTCGGAAAATTCAATCTGATCGTTCTGATAAGGAACGAACTCCCGAATTTGTTAGTGATGTCCTCAAACTCAACGTGGATGCCTACATCAAATGCCTTAACGAGGTATTGCTTCCCTGGGTCAAGTGGGTGGCTGCTGGAAGAACCTATGACTGGCAACAAGACTCTACACCATGCCACAAAAGCAAGAGAACCCAATCATGACTGTCAGGCAATTTTTGCAACCACATTACCTCTTATATCAAGCTATCTAACTAGCGTTGGATGATAAGGAACTGTATGAGCGAAATGGAAACAGCTATATATATTTCTCGGGCAAAAATAGCCTGGGTATATCAAGAATATATTCATTCCAGACAGGTACCAGGTCCACGTGAAATAAGCGGGCACCCAAAGAGGTGCAGGACAACTCGACATCATTGGTCGACCACCGCTGACTAAGCGGTTGGACAACTCATTATTGAGACAACTCAAGACCGACACAACTCGGCACAAGTAAAGTAAATTGGCATATAAAAAAAAAAGAATTACGATTTAATTTATTAAAAAATAAATTACTTTCTATTTATTTTATTAAAAATAATTATAAACAGAAAACAGTTTCATTTTGTTTTCCATTTTTCAACCTGCTTTATTAAAAAATAATTTAAAAAATCTGTTTTATTAATATAGCGTTAAAATGAGATTCAGTGTTATTTTCTTTTGCATAATTTAGACGTCAGCTTATCTAACGCACTCTGTATTTTGGACTGTTTCTTAGCCGACAAATATGCATTCTTTCTTCGTACTGGTACTACACTTATCTAAATGTTATTTCCGATGCCTTTCTGAATCTGCTATCAACCAAATGTCACATGTGTATCTTATGCTAATTTTATGCACATAGACATTTATAGACATTAAGAACATAGGGCTATACAGGGATGACGGGCTCATGGTAGTGAAGAGTTCCACAAATTTTAAAATAGAAAAAAAATAGAAAGATAATACATAGTGAATTCAGAAAACTAAATTAAAAAAAAAAAAATAGTTAACACAAAATTGAAAAGGGTAAATTTCCTCGACATAACTTTAGACTTAATGAACAATATATACCTACCTTACAGAAAACCTAACACTAACCCCTTGTATGTACACCCCAGGTCAAACCATGCTCCATCCACAATTAAGCACATACCCTCATCAATAGAGAAAAGAATCAGAATGAACTCCGCAAATGAAGAAATATTCCAGAAACAGTAATTTTTACAGCAAATCTCTAAAAATAGTGGATACAAACACGCCAACATCAATTATATAAAAACAATAGTAGAAACCAGAAGAAAAACAGAAAAATAAAAATCGTTTGGTATACCACCCCACGTTCAACCAAATGGTTAGCAATAAGCTAGGACAAAAATTTAATTGAAAAACACTTTCCTAATGATAGAAAACTTAGAAAGATCTTTAATAAAAACACCCTAAAATTAAGTTACAGCTTCACTGAAAATCTAGAAAGAATCATAAAAACATAATAATAAAATCCTGAAAATCATGCATGCCAAAATCAAATAAATAAAAACCCTAAATTAAAATTGGACAAAAATTATGAAAAATTATGTGATTGTAGAAACCCTGAAAATTGCCCGTTGGATAATAAATACCGCATAGAATCTGTGGTATACCAATGCACAATCTTATCCACTGAGAATCCAAACATTGAAAAGATATATATAGGATCCACGAAGAATGAATTTAAAATAAGATGGAGACAACACAAAAGCTCATTCAATAATACTATCTAAATATTTTTAGCATTTAAAAGAAACGAATAAAACGCCAAAAGTAAAATGGAAAATAATAGATAGAACAAGAACTTGTAAAACCTGGGGTGACCCATGCCCTTTATGCCTACATAAAAAAACTATACATTATTAAATTTCTAAAAAACGAAAATTTATTAAATCAAAGACATTAGATAATTGTTTTTTGCCGACACCAACAAATATTCGCCTTAAATAATTAGCATAAAAAATTCAAAATTTCAAAATCTATAAACAAGTTCAATTAAAGCAATAGGTTTAAAAACACAACCAAATCATAAGCCAAAAAATCCCTTTAAGAAGTTGTCAACAAAAAACAAATTGTAGTTCAATACGACGTATTCATATACAAACAACCCTTTTAGAAAAAAGCTCTATGTATACAAGTACAAGTTTAACGGCGAAACAAAAGTGCTGAAAAACTTTCTGTCTTTGAAAAAGACCAGACGAGATGCGTTGACCGGATGTCATCATTCGTTTGAAAAAAGGCACCCCGACCCTGCCTTAAATTAACCTCTTTTCGAAAGTGACAATAGTTGCCAGCGAAAATGAATACCCTACCGCCTCTTATTAAAATGGTTGGTGTTCTTCATATCCATAGAAACTAATATTATGAATGTATGTGCTTATAATTCTCCGTAAATTTCAAAATAACTTATTCCAAAATTCGCTTGAAAATGAAACAGAACTAGGTATTTTAACTTAATTTAATTTCTATAATTGAATTGGAAGCTTTTAGCTTCTGTTTTTGAAACATGGTAATTCCTGTGTAGCGATGGAATCATATTTTTAAAAAAATAACTATAATCTAGGCCCTGCTTGTGTATCGAGCACTGTTTTTAAAAAATAAAAACAAAAAAGCTAAAGAACTTCGGATCATCAATCTAACGGTTCTTTCCTATTTTGTCAATATATTTTCACACACACGCACACACACACACGCACACACACACACACACACACACACACACACACACACATATATATATATATATATATATAAACAATGATTTGATACGGCAGAATTTAATTATCGTCCTATATAGAATTACTACAAATATCTTAATGCTAAAAAAGCGGGGAAATATCTTAGAACCTCTCGGCCAGCACTTTATCAAAGCGTTGACGAAACAATGTTTGTTTTTTTATCAAGAACAACAAAATCCACTTTAAAGGACTAAATTTCTTCCATTAATCACTGAAAGTGTATTTCGTTGTTCCTGTTAAAAAAATTTTTTGGCCAACGATTTTTCTCTGATAAAATTTGGCCAGGAAGTTTTAAATATATATATATATATATATATATATATATATATATACCCAAGTATAGGATTGGTGTATACGGAATAAATTCCAATAAACAACAAATACTATTCTTAAAAAAGTGCTCAATACGGATTAGAGCAAATATAAAACCTCTATTCTACATTCAACACCATCTCTTGATAAGACACCAGAAGTGTTGAAACAAAATAGCTATTTTTGTAGTGATATGACATATTTATGTTATAATTTTCGAATAAATAATTATATATAAAGACATTTTTATGTTTATACATTCTTTTAATAGATACAAATATTTAAGTAAATGCTCTGTTTTATAATAAACAGTATTAAACAACATTCACGGACCTGAATGTCCGAGAAATGTTCATAGAAAATTTTCGTCCTCCGACAGGAATCGAACCTGTATCCTATACGGAACCGTCATATAGCCTGACGTGCCTTAACAAATTGGGCCACAGATGAGCGTTCGTTTAGCAAAGTCGATTTTACTGTATTTAAAGTACAATCTTCCATGATTCTGTCACGTACATTTATATCTGCTCAATGCGTATCCAAATGTAAACAAATGACGTCACACATTATGAAATGAACAAAATCCGACAATTATTTTCAGACATTTTTATGGTTTTACATTCTTTTTATAGATACAAATATTTAAGTAAATCCTCTGTTTATAATAAACAGCATAAAACAACATTTACCGGCCTGAATGTCCGAGAAATTTTCACAGAACATATTCGTCCACCGACAGGATTCGAACCTGTATCCTATACGGAACCGTCATTTAGCTTGACGTGCTTTTAACCGATTTGGCCAGAGGAGCGTTTACTGTTTATTATGAACAGAGCATTTACTTAAATATTTGTATCTATAAAGAGAATGTATAAACATAAAAATGTTTTAAAATAAATGTCGGGCAATCATTTCATAATGTGTGACGTTATTTGTTTACATTTGATACGTCATGAACAGATGCGAATGTACGTAAGAGATTCAGTGAAGATTGAAGTTTAAATACAGTAAATTCGTCCGTACTAACCGAACGCTCCTTTGTGGCCAAATCGGTAAAAGGCACGTCAAGGTAAATGACGGTTCCGTATAGGATATAGGTTCGATTCCTATCGGAGGACGAATATTTTCTATGAAAATTTCTCGGTCATTCAGGCCGGTAAATGTTGTTTAATACTGTTTATTATGAACAGAACTTTTACTTAAATATTTGAATCTATAAAAAGAATGTATAAACATAAAAAATGTCTTAAAATAATTGTCGGACTTTGTCCATTTCATTATCTACTATCTATATTTCTCATGTTGTCTGTCTGTGTGTCTGTCGTGGGCTTTGTTACCTCGCCCAGGCCGCATTTCTCACCCGATTTCGATGCGGTTTTCAACACAAGTTTGCAAATGGCTGCCGTAAGGACATGACAGAGCCCGATTTTTGAGTTCGGAATCAGGTTCCGAAAAAATCGATAATCGAAAAAATCGATAATCGGAAAAATTCTGCTTACAGAAGGAATGATCGCATTTCAACCAAATTTGACACCCTCTTAGAGTCTATCATTAGAAGTGTTGTCCAGAAGTTTCATGACCACGGACCCCTAAACAGCGCGGAAAATCGATAAAACCCAACAACCGATACGGCCAGATTGCGCCTGAACCGCATGTCGGTTTTTAGCGAAAACTGGGTTGGGTGTGAAAAAGTATTTGTTGTTAACATTGTTTTTTCATTCGGTTTTTCCAGTTACGAGTCCTTTTTTTTTTTTTTTTAAATCTGATCGTTTTGTGTTCATTTTGTTTAGTTCTTTTTTCGTAAGAGATTTAATGTTTAGTATAGAGCTTAGAAAAAATTCGCAGTGTGAGATAGGCAAGAAGTAAGCCATGTAGCAACATCAGCACGGCAAAGGGCACTCCTTTAAAGGCAAGGAAGGGCAAAAATATTTTAAGTCAAGTGATAGCGATTGCTGTATTAGTCGTACGATTTTTGAATCAAGCACGGGCAATGCCGGGCCATGCTGCTAGTATTAGGTTGGTGCAAAAGTAATGTCGTTTTTTGACGTTCAACTTCAAAAGATCATAACTCCTTTCATAATAAACTTTATTAATCGAAATAAGAACCATTAGAATCGACACATTTTTGCCAACGAGAAACAAGTTTATTTATCGCATTAGCATAGAAATCCAGAGTTCTGGAAGCGATGAAGTCATTGAAGGCCGATTCGGCATCATCTCGGCTTTTGAAGCATTTTTCGCGCAGGAAGTTGTCGAGATGCTTGAAAAAGTGATAATCGGTGGGCGAGAGGTCCGGTGAATATGGTGGATGAGGCAGAGTCTCGTAGCCCGATTCGTTCAGCTTCTGCAGGGTCAGTTGAGCAACATGCGGGCGAGCGTTGTCATGGAGGAGGATTGGTCCCTTCATATTGACCAATCTCGGGCACATACGTTGGAGCTTCTGATGCATTTCGTCAATTTGTCGGCAGTACTTCTCCGCCGTAATCGTTTCGCCCGGGTTCAAGAAGCTGTGATGGATGGGACCGGCCGCAGACCACCAAACAGTCACCATAACCTTTTTTTGGTGCAATTTCGGCTTCGGGAAGTGTTGTGGTGCTTCTCGGGCATCCAACCACTGTGCCGAACGTCGCCGGTTGTCGTAGAGGATCCACTTCTCATCACACGTCACAATCCGCTCGAGAAATGGGTCGTTTTTGTTGCGCAGAAGGAGCGTAGGAACACCTCAAAACGACGATTTTTTTTATTATCGTTCAATTCATGCGGCATCCATTTATCCAACTTTTTTGACTTCCCTATTTGCTTTAAATGGTGAACGACTGTTGAGTGGTCGACCTCGAGTTCAACAGCAACTTCTCGTGTGGATTTGCGAGGATCGGTTTCAATTAAGGCTTTCAAATATTCGTTATCAACCGCAGTCGGCCGGCCGCGACCGTCTTCATCTTCGAGGCTCTCGTCACCATTGTGAAATTTCTTGAACCACCGTTGTGCCACACGTTCGTTAGTGGTTCCTGGGCCAAACGCATCATTGATATCACGAGCTGTCTCGGCAGCTTTTCGGCCTAGTTTGAACTGGAACAAGAAAACCCTGCGGATTTGAATTTTGTCCATGCTGTCGAAAAGCCTGCAAAAAAATGAATGAAGAGATTGAGAACGGTAACGAATAACACGATTCGATAGCGCCAAAAACGCGCTTCAAAATGATATATAACATGGCTATATATATCAATGAAATAATTCAGAAATCATATATAAAGTAACATATTTGATAAAACGACATTATTTTTGCACCAACCTAATATATATATATATATATATATATATATATATATATATATATATATATATATACAAGATATAGTTATAAGTTATGTTATATTTATGGGTACAGGTTCTCAGTATCATGGTTAGATCGAGCATAAATGTAAAAGTGCATAATGCAGTCAACACCAAGTGATGAATTTATGCAAGATGGACTCTCACGTCTGATAATAATTTGTACAAGACGGCTAAGTCCATCATACATAAAATAGGTTATTACTTTTCAATCACCCTGTATATGTGTGTGTGTGTGTGTGTGTGTGTGTGTGTGTGTGTGTGTGTGTGTGTGTGTGTGTAATGTCTGTGCATGTAGTTATCCTTTTGCTCTTGGTCATTCTGTGGTGTATTCAACATCGATTTCCGTGTTGCTTGAAACAGATTGGCTGGGTGGTGGGGGTGCAGGGTTTAATGTCAGAAGTTGACATGCTCGAACAACTTTGCATGAATCGTATACTGATATCAACACGTTAACTTTCTATTAATTTTGATTCCAACTTTAATATCTCGGAATCTGTATATATTTCGAGGCAATACACCCCAGAGGAAAGCGACGAAATGCATACATGAGAATTGGTAGGTTGTTGGGGCTACTTCCATCTCGGCACGGATACAGGACGGTCTGTCTGACCTCTTATCTTTGATGTCCCGTGGACTTAATTAAGATATATCTGTCTTCCTTTCCCGCCCTATTTCTTAACTACGATTTCTTTTTTCTTTCTTTTCATTCGCCACGATGATTCATTTGAACAGATTCTTCCTCTTTTTCTTCATTAAATTCTCCTTTTCTTTGCAATGCGCTTTTCTCCTTCGTTGCTTTTGCTTCAGATTTATTTATTTATTTTAGTTCGTTGGAAACGTTTCTGATAAACAATTCCTTTCTCTGGTTAGCCTCAGGTATTTTACATTAGTTTTGAAAACCTCACATTTCTGTCTACGGTATCCGCTTGTTTCTTTCTTTCTTTCTTTCTTAACTTCCATCTTACTTCTGATTGTTTTCTTTCTTTCTTGTTTCCCGTGTATTTTCTTTCTTTCTTTCTTTCTTTCTTTCATTCTTTCTTTCTTTCTTTGTAGAACCATATACGTGCCGATCCGTGTCTCATCTTCAGCTGTAAAGAAAAATTTCCAGCATTCACTGACATACAGATAGATAGATAGTTAGATAGATAGATAGATATGAAAAGACTGAGATAGATAGATAGATAGATAGATAGATATGACACTGCAATTCAGGAATCGTTTCTTTGTTTCTGATGACATTTTGGTATTTTCTTAATAGTTTTTTTCTTCTGAAAGTCAGTTTTATTTTTACCGACGCCCCTTCAGATTCCTGTGTTACATTTTGAGCTGTGTGTTACCACACTACCTTGAATATTGAGATTCTATTATATAAAATACAATTATGTCACAAGACTTAAAAGGGGGGAATGGATTGAGTGTGGTCATCACTGACTATCTTTACCTTAGCTCATCCTATTCATGACGCATTCACTTGTTACAATTTGCACATAAAACACAAAAACTCTTCAACCTCTTCTTCGTTGCGAGTGGAGAGAAGAGGTTTTAGTAGAAACTGGACTATTCAGATGATTATTCAACTCAGCAGTCACTTTGGCCGCAGTAGTCCGATGATATTTGCCACATTGCGTTTCAATGCATGTCAGTCCCTGTCAGTAAGTTTGCAAGTCCGGCCCGAATTGCTACGGTTGCTAGGGGTTTTGCCCTGTTTCTCGAATTGCATCATAGTTCAAGATATAGTAGCTCTTAAAAAACCTATCAGTTCAGTAACCTTAGTGAGCTCCAACAATTTGCTCTTTTTTGAACTTGGAGAGGTCACACATTTAGCTTAAATTTTGCTAATTTCTAAAAATAAATAAGACAAAGACAGTAAATTAGATAAATAGATGTATTTACAATAGATATCACCTGCGGCTACGAAGTTTTAGTTAAAGTTCTTAATATAATAGGTCTTTGTAATATAGGAGTGGAATTTACACCTGTTTCAATTATTTTGTCCAACTCCTATATATATATATATATATATATATATATATATATATATATATATATAGAGAGAGAGAGAGAGAGAGAAAGAGAGTAGGATGTGGAAATTTTCGCCGTTTTATATGTTTAATTTTATGCATGTGTGTTGTTTGTTTTTTTGTCCACTGTTCAGTATAGTAGGGTCAGTTGGGCACTGTCAGTTAGAAAAAGAGCACCATGATGCGATTCATTCTGCCGGAAATTTAGAAACGGCATGCTGTACTGTTTGGCATTCATGCCAGAAGCTCCAATATGAACATTTCAGAGTGTTTGGGCGTCAATCTGAGGACCGAGTTAGATGATATATCCATTCAACACCATGGTGTTTGCAGTGATCACGAGTGATGACGACGTTATGCGTCCATTCATTTTCTCAAAGACCCTAAAACTCAACATGGAGTCTTAGATCAAGTGCCTGTCAATGAATTTCTGTGACCACAACACCGCTTACATCTAGCGAAATAACTCCCGAGACTTCAAAAGCCTTGTGTGGCGTGCAGTTGAGCGAAAGACAAACAAAGATGAACGAAAGGCAAGGATTATGGCAGCATTCACCAACGTAAACGATGAGACTCTCCAGAAGAGTTGCAGGTGATTCCGAAGTCGTCTGGAGGCCGCGGTTGCAGCAAATGGAGATTTTATTGAGTAAATTTACTGTTTAGTATTTCAAGATATTTTTTATGTAATTCTGGTAAATTTATCTGTAAAAAATGAGATATTTAGTGTTATTTTCATTTTTGAATCATTTAGACGACAATTTATCCATCGCAACCTGTATATCTGTTAAAATGAGTTGTCAGTGCTATTTTCATTTTTTGAATCATTTAGGCGACAATTTATCCATCGCACCCTGTATATCTGTTAAAATGAGTTGTCAGTGTTATTTTCATTTTTGAATCATTTAGACGACAATTTATTCATTGCACCTGAGGGACGAGTTGTTTTGTCAAAACATGTCGGAATCGGACAAAGTCAAAAAAAAATATCCGTCTTTGTGTGTATATATTCTTGCACGTATGTATGCATGAGTGTGTGTGTGTATGTGTGTGTGTGAGTCTGCACGTGTTTTATTATGTATACGCGTGCGTGTGTGTGTTAATGTTTGTCCATATTTTCCGGCGTAAGTGAAATGTAGGTCCGTGTTTGTGAGTTCGATTTTAATATCATCTGAATCATTTTTCATATTTCTTAGTAACACAATAGAAAAGAAAATCTTGTGGCTTATCTTAACCAGAATATTAGACTCTCTTGTAATTACCCAACGGCTATTGGAATTCGTTACAAGGGGACGAATCTAAATTGGCTCTGTTCATTATTAACTTTCCACCATAAATATATAAAACCTGATTTCTGTTGCGAAGAGATTTGACATTATCAGCATCCATAATAAAATTACCTTTCTTTCATTTTATCATTATTTCTTACCTCGGCAAAGGCAAAGAAAATCTGTTGGTTCGACACAAGCAGTCACTTCATCAATCAGCTGATATCTTCTATTTCAAAAAGTTCTTTATTGATTTCAGTGCTAAAAGCTTAGCAAAAAACAAAAGAAAATGACCTTGTTTCCGATCGATTATTCGATAACAAGAAGTACTGATGTACCTATCACCATAAATCAGGCGTTTGCTAGAGTGCTAACTTTCTTGCAACTCAGTAGCTGACATTTCAAGAAATAAATTCATGGTGATTTTCTAAACGTGGCTTAGAGGTGGCACAAGGCAAATATGAAGATCACCTAGTGAGTAACGAACGCAATATTCAGTCGTAATTGATCTAGCGAGACAAGTTTTCTAACCATTACACTGCGTCAAAGTGTCCAAATGATTTTCTGAGCGCAAGGCACGAGGTCAAAATTATGAAGCACCAAGTGAGGATCGAACTCGCTACTCTGTCGTAATTGATCTAGCGAGGCAAGTTTCTCTATTACACAAAGTCGAATTGCCCACATGATTTTTTTAAGCGTAATTTAGATGTGGCACACAGCCGAAAGTATGAGGCACCCGGTGAAGATCGAACTCACTACTCAGTCCTAATTGATCTAGCGAGACAAGCTTGTTAACCATTACACCACGTCGAAGTGCCCAAATGATTTTCTAACCGTAGTTTAGATGTGGCACAAGGCCGAAAATATAAAGCACCCAATGAGTTCGAATTCAGTAGCGAGTTCGAACTCATTGGGTGCTTTATATTCAGTCGTAATTGATCTAGCGAGGCAAGTTTTTTATTACACAACGTCGAGTTGCCCAAATGATTTTCTAAGCGTAGTTTAGATGTGGCACAAGGCCGGAAGTGTGGAGCACCCATCGAGGATCGAACTCACTCCTCAGTCGTAATTGATCTATCGAGACAATTTTGCTATTACACCACGTCGAAATGTCCAAGAAATATATTTATGGTGTCCAATCGATTATTTGATGACCACAAGTAATTTGTATAACAATATTCATAGGAAAAGGTATGAATCTACCTCCAGCTATATGTAAATTGCAGGACTGACTGGGTTCTATAGCCTTGATGGTAATTGCTTTAACAGAAGGACAACTCTGAATTCAAAACCTGTGGAAGGTCGTATGGGGACCTTGTGGCATGTTGATAGCTGTATTCGGCTCTTCAAAAAAAGTGTGGTTGGTTCTATAATCAAAGCACATGTTCAGGTTTCTGACTGTTGGTTCCTAGGAACTGAATTGCTTGATCCTCATACGTTAGAAAACCCACGGAAGAGTTTAGTGTTCATAGTTATCACCATCGCATAAATTCGTACAGTTGCACTTATTTTCCTAAAGTAAGTTTTGCTGGAGAGAAAATATTATGACTACTCGATAACAAAAGATTTCAAGAAATATACAGGGTGTTTCCAAAAAATAGCTATCCTTTGAGATGTAAATATCACAGAAAGTACATGATTAAGGCAAATGAAATTAAAAAGTATTAATGTTGAAGATCATAAGATTTATTCTTCCAAATCTGAATGAGAAATTCAAAAGCATGTGGATTATGTGAACGATTTCACCAATGTTCAATATGCGAACCGCCTGAGACACGGCATTTTTATACCTGTAAAGAAAAAGATTAAAGATTAAAGAACATAAAAATACAAATAAGAAAAACACAAAAACATAAAGACATAAAAACATAAAACAAACATTAAACATAAAGATGCGATGAAAATTTGAAGTCATTTGAAGGAGATCTAACAAAGTTATTAGATTGCGAAATGATATCAAATTTTTTGAAACACCCTGTATTTATGGCATCCAACAGATTATTCAATAACAGCAAACAGTTCCTGAGCAATTTTCATTTTTCAATAATTTCATGAATTCTTACAATTATACATATGTCCCTAAATTATGCATATACCGGAGAGTTATTTTTCTGACGAGGTCATTCAATATGTAAAAATTGGTAGCTTATTTATTTGATTAGGAATTAAGTCAGTAATGGTTGTTTATATTTGCGTTGATAAGCATTTATATGGTCCGGTGATAGGTAAATATGTGTCGCTTATATTTGCGTCTATAAGATCGGTTCTATATATTTGTATCTATCACCATTGACAGGGCAGGTGTCACGTTATCGAGTTTTATTGCTCTACATGGGATGCAGTCGGTGTATTCACAGCCTTGCCGTCAGAGTGGACGTATAATAAGGAAAGAATGGTTCGTAAATTTAGCCCTCAAATGTCATATTAAAGGTAACAAGAGGGAAAGGACGAATCAAGCACTCGAGTAAATGTATTGCCGAGCACAAATACAAAGAGTTGCATAGACAAGATAAACCTTGGAGAAAAATTGTGAAGAAAGATGGCTTATAAAAGAACATTCGGACATTAAAGTAGATTCGTATGGGATTAACGGAAAGAAAATGATGAAAAATCTTCTTTGTAAAGGTTTATATGAATATATGTTGCTAGAAATCATATTTTAGGGAATTCATTTAGTTATGTAGTAGCTTCTTTTTTGATTGTAGTAGTTTCTTGTTTGTTTTCCTTTCTCATTGAAATTTTTTCGTCTTTCTACTTTATTTGCTTAATTTCAGGTCTTTTTTCCTATTTTCTCTTCTCAGTAAATTAATTTCTTTCTTTTTTGGTTGTTTCTTTTTTGCTTGTTTGTTTTCATTTCTCAGTGAAGTTTTTCCTTCTATCTATTGTCTTTGCTCAGTGCCATATATGTTATATTTCCTCTTTTCTCTTGTCAGTAATTTATTTAGTTTATTTATTTTTTGATTGTTTCGCTTTTCTTGTTTGTTTTCCTTTCTCAGTGAATTTGTTTTCTTTCTACTTTCTTTGCTTGGAGCCTAGGTTTTTTCCAATTTTCTCTTCTCAGTAATTTTTTTCTCTTCTCAGTAATTTTTTTCTTTCTTGATTGTTTCTTTTTTACTTATTTTCTTTTCTCAGCAAATTTGTTTTCTTCTTTCTATTGTCTTTGCTTAGTGCCATGTTTTTTTCCAAATTATCTTCTCACTAAATGAATTTCTTTCTTTTTTGACTGTTTCTTTTTTACTTATTTGTTTTCTTTCTCAGTAAACTTGTTTTCTTCTTTCTATTGTCTTTGCTTAGTGCCATGTTTTTTCTATATTCTCTTCTTACTAAATTAATTTCTTTCTTTCATTTTTGATTGTTTCCTTTTTACTTATTTGTTTTCTTTTCTCAGTAAATTTGTTTTCTTCTTTCTATTGGCTTTGCTTAGTGCCATGTTTTTTTCCAAATTTTCTTCTCACTAAATGAATTTCTTTCTTTTATTTTTGATTGTTTCTTTTTTGCTTCTTTTCTTTTCTGGCTAAATTTGGTGTCTTCTTGTCTTTGATTAGTGCCTCTTCCTTTTTCTTTCTTTCTTTGTTTTTTCTTCTTTTTCTCTTGCTTGTTTGCTTTTCTCAGAGAATTTCTTTTCTTTTTCTTTCCTTAATGGCCTGTCGTTTTTCCTATTTTCTATTCTTATCTCTATTCTTAGGAAATGTTTAATTTATAGGTAAATACACCTCAAAGTAACAAATTTCAATTGAGAACCATTGTGCGTATACTTGTCTATGGATTTTCGTTCACATTGTTTGCAATACGATATTGGCCTTTTACCATTCTTAATAAAGGCACATGATATAAAGCAATACACATTCTCGCTTATCAAAGTGTTCGTTCCTAACTGAAGGAACCGGTATTGGGACCTGTATCAGAAGAATTTACATTTAGTTTATTATCACTTTTAGTTGAGTAATCATTTGCAATCTATTCTCATACATCAATGAGTTTGATACCCACCGTCCCCCCCTACTAGATATATTATACATTTTCTAGAGACGACTAATCCTTATTCAGTTTGTATTCCATTGGTAAGGAGGAAGTCCATCTTAGATAACTTTTTCACTTGAACTGTTACGTTGTGGAATGTGTTACCCATAGATGATTGGTGGAAAGATGGATTCATACCTTTCCCAATGGTATTGGCACGTAATTGAATGCCATGAACTAGACTGAAATTCGAACTCCTACTCTTCAATCCGAGCCGCTCCAATCGATCATTTCAACGTGACTGGGTGGACTATAGTTAAAGAAACAAAATTCTCGATTCTGATGACTTGATTGAAATTCTTGCTTAAATATATTCAATATGTTCATCGTCGTTGGAATCATTTCGAAAAATTTGTATTTAAAATTATTTTTATCTAAATATTGGTCAAATATAAATAAAAGGATTCAACACTACAAGGGTCTTTTCTTTTGGAGCTACTTTGGCATGCGGTCTACCAGGTCATTTTAGAGTTTAGCGTGCGGTCGACCAGGCGATTTTACGGTTTAAAGTGCAGTCTATCGGGTTAATTTACGGTTTAGTGTGCTGTCTACCAGGTCATTTTAGGGTTTAGCGTGCAGTCTATCAGGTCATTTCACGGATTAGCGTGAGGTCTACCAGGTCATTTTACGGTTTAGCGTGATATTTACCAGGTCATTTTACGATTTAGCGTGCAGTCTATCAGGTCATTTCACGGATTAGCGTGCAGTATATCAGGTCATTTCACGGATTAGCGTGCTGTCTATCAGGTCATTTTACTGTTTAGCGTCCGGTATATCAGGTCATTTTACTGTTTAGCGTGCTGTCTACCAGGTCATATCACGGATTAGCGTGCAGTCTAGCAGGTCATTTCACGGTTTAGCGTGCGGTCTACCAGGCCATTTTACGGTTTAGAGTGCGGTGTACCAGGCCATTTTACGGTTTAGCATGCGGTCTACCTGCACTTTTACACTTCAATATGCAACCTAACTCCACTAAAAGAACTTTATATTACAGGATGATAAGAACAAATTCAATAATGTTGACTAATGATTTATTATTAATGACATACACTTAATCATACAAATCAGAATAATCTGAATCATAATATACAAAAAAAGCTAAATAGTACATTATTGGTCATAATTATGATGGAATTCGATGGTACTACATAACTGATACAAACATATTCCTTTACTTAATGATACACATGTGATAAAGTAAACGGAAGTAATCTCTTTTTTCTTGATTATCTCCCATTGGAGAACTCTTTGGTTTGTAGAAGACTATAAATAGTCACTACATTGTTACGAATTATTGTTAGCAGAATAAGGCTTCCTTAAACCTACTATTTCTCTCTTTTGTTATTACAACATATTTTGTATTTTATTTACAAGAATGCCAAAAATAAATCTACTTCCATTTTTTTCTCAGTGCTTTCCAGTAAATGAGATCGAATTGTGACTGGAAAAATCACTACTAACGCCTTGTATTTTCTTTAAAAGCCTTGTTTTGTCATTTTATATTGACAGATCAGGATATGAGAGTAAAAAAAAACAAAAAAACAATTAAACACCGGTAAAAAATTCATACATGGAATTTAGCTAAAGGTCATTTCACAGCGTAGACTAAGGAAACTAAGGTAGAATGCGGACTAAAGGTCATTTCACAGCGTAGACTATAGAAAAACAACGGTAGACCGCAGGCTAGTCATTTCACTGCATAGACTAGGAAAACCGCGGTAGACCGCAAGCTAGGAAAACCGCGGTAGACCGCAAGCTAGGAAAACCGCGGTAGACCGCAAGCTAGGAAAACCGCGGTTAACCGCAGGCTACAAACATTTCACAGCGTAGACTAAGGAAATTGTGAGTTCGCACTCGAATGTAGTACTGTTCTTTTTTTTTATATCGATTGCTAGATTAAGTTCTTGCGGACATGACAATCGTAACTTCAAGAACCAAAGTGAATTTCCGATAAAGAAAATACAATTAAATATGGGGTAAAAATCATGGAATAGTACATAGACTCAGTTTCTTTTCCTTCTCACTGGTTTATCTAGAGGAGAAATGCAAGTTCGTTTGACGAGATATTGTAATTAACCATCATGAAGTTTCACGAGCCTAAAAACAAAATCCAGTGTTCATTTCACAATTAGCTAATTAGATGCGTATGAGTTGCCGTTGGTAAAGAATTAATCTCAGATTGCATTAGTGTGCTTACCAGAGTGAGATATCAGATAAAAAAGCAGGCTAAACTATACATGTTACTATATACTAAGAATAAAGAACAAGCTGTTTTACTGACAAAAGATGTAAGAATCGTACCGCAAGTCATCGTGTACATCAGGAATTCATTAACACTTTTCGTGGAATAAAAGTGAGTCTGTGGATAACATTCAGTAGTAATATGTAATTTATATGGCCATAAATATATTCATTGCAACAATATTCTGCTCGCAACAACGTGCAGAAGGTTCTTTTTAGTTGTAACAAGTGTAAGAAGATAGAACTATTGATATCATCTATAGTAGAGTAGGAAGATGGAAAGAGAAATTTGGTTTTAAAGATGAAAATATTCTTTTTCGTATAAAATATAAATGTTACCCTAGTGAAAAAAACGAACAGTCGAAATGAGTTAAAGAATCGGAAATTTATTTTTGTTTTAAAGGAATATATTCTTTTTTTTAAACAAAATTGTCTTTTTTTCTACAATAAAAATTTTTACTAGAAGGAGAGTTTTTCCTACAATGAAAAGATTTTACTACAATGAACAGTTTTTTTCCTACAATGAAAAGTTTTCTACATTGATAAGTTTTCTACAATGAACGTTTTCTACAAGTAAAGATTTTATTACAATGAAAAATTTTCTTGTATTTCTACATTGATAAATTTTCTACAATGAAAATTTTTCTAGAAAGTAAAAATTTTACTACAATAAACGTTTTCTACAAGTAAATGTTTTACTACAATGAAAAACTTTTTACAATGAAAAGTTTTCTACAAGTAAAAGTTTTCTACAATGAAATATTTTCTACAATGAAAAGTTGTTTCTGCAAATAAATGTTTCCACAATGAAAAGTACTGTAAAACGTAACAGTTAAATTTAAATAAAGAAGAGAAAGAAGACAGAAAATAAGAAATGTATTTTTTCATAAGAAGCACTTTCTTTTCGCCGATAAAAATATCATATTTTTCTTCAGTGACAAGTATTTCAAAGTGTAGTATTTGAAGTTAAACAACAACAAAAAAAAAGAGGTGGAAGACAAAAACAGGAAAATATTTTCCTAAACAAATATTTTCTTTTGTGAATAAAATAACATTTTTACTGCAGTAATAATTGTAACGGCTGTAGCCAAAGAACAGTTAGGCAGTAGAAATCAATAAGAATTGAATAATCAGTAAGTATTACAGTTTTCTCTGAAATCTCCAAATTTAAAATAATTGCTTTTTTCTATATCCTAATTAAATTAGTTTAAATGTATGATTCTACAATTTGGAAAAAGCAGTATTTACATTTCACTAAATAGCATTATATTCATTAAGAACATATTATAATTAATATATTATAATTAATATGTTATAATTAATTCACTATGAATATATTATAATTAATTTGCATTCTATACCTAAATTTTAAAAAATATCTGCCATTTCCAAAAAGTCCACAATTCTCCAAACGAATATCTTAAGTGTGCGCAGGATTCTTGTAAATTTGAAGATGTTACAAAAATCGTTAATGCCTATTTAATCGAGAGTGGATACTAAGCCATTTTTAAACATTCAAAAGCCACAAATATCTTCCTTGTTTTATTAATTCTTGTCACTTATTTCTTCCTCTGTGGTTTGCAAGATATCAGAAAAATGTCTCCGTTGAGTTATAAACTTATTTTCAATTCAGTCTAACCACCCTGACCATTACAATCGGAACCCACTATGCCACGTACACAAATGTGAATCATCCCCATTTCCTCCGTATTCCAACAGTAAGAAATACGTTCCATTCGGACAGTTTATTTCCAAGAACTGCTGCTTTGTGGAAAATCTACTCCCAGCAGGATATTTTCCAATCATTATAATTGGGAGCTTTGGAAACCTAAGGTTAAACGTTATCTCTACTGCATAATACCATGAACTTTATTTCACTCATTTTTTTACACTCATGCAATACCACATAGTAAGACTCTGCCTTGAGTTGTTTTCGGGCCTTGTTTTTGGTGAACATTAGTTTTTTATTTAACCCAGGATAAACGCTTATCTATCTTAGATAATCCTTATCTCTATTTATAAAAGGCAGGATGTGTGTGTGTAACGAATGCACGGCCGCAATTTTCGACGGATTTGCACAAAAATTTACATGCACATGCTCCAAGTTAGCGGGAAGGCCAAGACCGACTTTGCATTTCCCAACTCCCATCGATAGTGGAAATAATCGATTTTTTCATGCTTCTACGGCAGTTTTCATGTAGTTTGCGGCCATTTTCTACTGGCCAGAGTGAGAGCCAATAGCTGGCTGCCACGAATAGGCAGAAAGATTCAATTGGCCAGCGTGAGAGCCAACACAAGTGTTAAGTAGCATGCTAGCATGCAAAAAAAATCGATAGCTGCATTCGTCACAAGTGGGATAAATTTAAATCTGCATGACACTCCAATTGGCTCATTCGCTTGCTTAAACTCAACGTTGATTCTGATTCCACAGAACTGGGTTGAGTGTGAAAAAGTATTCTTTTTTCATTCGGTTTTTCCAGTTACGAGTCCTTTTTTTAAAGCTGATCGTTTTGTGTTCATTTTGTTTAGTTCTTTTTTTCGTAACAGATTTAATGTTTAGTATAGAGCTTAGAAAAAATTCGCAGTGTGAGATAGGCAAGAATTAAGGCATGTAGCAACATCAGCACGGCAAAGGGCACTCCTTTAAAGGCAAGGAAGGGCAAAAATATTTTAAGTCAAGTGATAGCGATTGCTGTATGACTCGTACGATTTTTGAATCAAGCACGGGCAACAGCGGGCCGTGCTGCTAGTAATCTGCTAATACTTTATCCTCTGAGTTTCATACAATAATGTCATCCACTAAAACATGAAGTTGATCTCGGGTTTTTCATAGTATGAACATTTAGTAACAATTTTAAAATTAATTGTTTTTAGCAGAACTCTCTTTATGGATATAAACTTGGTTTTATTATGATCCATTTTTAACTAAATGAAACATTTTGTTTCCATTCCGTTACACATTTTTCTTTTAGATTCTCTCTGTACATTTAAAATAATTTGAGAAGACAATATGTCCGTATTTCTTTAGCAAGAAATTCCATTCAGACAGCTTTTTTTTTCCAGGAAATGATGCTTTCTTGAAAAGATTCTTCACAGGATGATTTCCCAACTACTACTACAAATTTTTTGATCTTTTTTCAAATCGACGAGTAACCCCATGAAATTTACTTCTTGTTTTTTCTAACGTTCATAAAACAGCAGACAGTAGCCGTTTATCTTCACTTGGTTCTTGAGCTTTGTCATGGGTGAACATTAGTAGAAACAAAAAAAAACAAAAAAAACAAAACGAAACATCTGACCTATCTTTAAGGCTAAGAAAATTACTGGTTGCTGTCATTTTAACCAAACCGTATAACTATATATTGTATTTTCTATAAATGCTTTGTATGGAAGCATTTACTAGTAACATCAGTAGTATCAAAATATCATTTCTCCTCATTATCGACAACATAATCCCATCGATTGGCTAATTGTTGATTCAAGCTAATTGATGGATCAACAATGAACCCTCGAGCATAATATAATTCATCGGGTTTCTCGATAATGAAACATTGAATATCAGTTTTAAACTCCTTCCCAATTAGTAAATTGTTTTCTTTCTAAATCCGTTTGCAACTATCTAAACTGATAATGATTCAGTAAAGCAACGTTATGACATTGAAAAGGATGAGATAGGAATTTACAATTTAGTGTCACAAATCATTTCCTCGTCCACTCGGTCAATATGTGCTCATGCATTTATACGTTTAAAAGGCCTTAACAATAAACCAATAGTGAACACCTTTTTTTTCTGCAAATCCTTCTGTAATGATTTCACTTGTCAACAATAGTCCTCCCTAGTAACACTTTCATTTTAGTTTGGTACTTTATGACAGACAGCTCTTCCAGGAAGCAAAGAACATAAATTTCGAGTGTATTACTAATTTGGTGATGGATTCTGCTTTTCCAGTTGGTATTAACTATTAGCGTGTTCGTTGAATATATTTTTCTTTATTTATTTACATTATTCGGACTATTGTCCTCATCTTTGTCGCCATATTTATTACAACGTTTCGGCCGTTGTACGCTCCGGCCTTCTTCAGGTTGTTTGAATGTCGAACTGAACCCTTTATTTCGCTCACTGGGGTAGACTGTTCTAGTTCCACGTGCCATGTTTTTAATGAATGTCAATTATCAGTTATCTCCTGTTAATTTCCCTCTGAAAGTTCTCCACTGCCTTAACCGGGCATTGAACTCACACTCTTTGGGCCCTGTCACTGTATCTAACCAACGCCTTTATCCACTGTGCCATGTGTCCTTGAGGACAGTGGAGAACTTTCAGAGAGGAATTAACAGGAGATAACTGATAACTGACATCCATTAAAAACATGGCACGTGGAACTAGAACAGTCTACCCCGGTGAGCGAAATAAAGGGTTCAGTTCGACATTCCAACCACCTGAAAAAGGCCGGAGCGTACAACGGCCGAAACGTTGTAATAAATATGGCGAGAAAGATGAGGAAAATAGTCCGAATAGTGTAAATAATGTACATAATACCTCATTTCAGAAATATAGACAGATATTTTTTTCTCCTGTCGACAATAGTCCTCCCCGGTAACTCTTTCATTTTAGCTTGCTACTTCATGATAGGCAGCTCTCTTCATATTCCAGGAAACAAAGATCATAAATTTCTAGTGTGGTACTAATTTGGCGAGGGATTCTGCTTTTTCAGTTGGTACTATTAGCGTTTTCGTTGTATATATTTTTAGAGGATCCACCTTTCATTACAACAACATTCAAACAAAACGCTTTGAAAGTATAAAATAAATCTTACAGTAAAAATACTAGCTATACGTTTTTATATAAAAATACCTATTTATAGTAAAATTACCAACAATACGCATATACTAATAAATTGTAGCGACTTCACCTAAGTTCGTTTAAAATACTATTAAACAACCGATATTAATCCTTATCCCAATCTAGTAAGTATATCAACACAAACATGTATAAACACAAAGGCTGAGCATCATCTACCATGTATTCAATTGTGAAAGTAGAATAATATCTATTATGATTTTTATTACTTCCAAGCTTACAAGAAAAATACATTTCGGCGTTAAATGACCCATAAAGAGTTGATATACCGTTAAACAGACAAATAAATCAATCAAAAATCAATTTCCAGTAGAGGAACTCCTTGGCGTAGCTGGGAAGCACTCAGATAATGACACTGATTTGTTTATTAACCCTATTTAAAGACAGCAATACATTTTTTTTTTAGATTGTAATCATTTTTCGAAGACAATAATGATTTTACTTATACAAATCCTACTAAATAACCTATATCTGGGGAGAGAAGAGGTGGATTCATACCTACCTTCCCAAAGGTATTTGCTCGTAAGTGAATATCACGAACCAGACTGGAATTGGAACTTGGCTCACCGATTTCCAACTCCGAGTTGTTATGCATTACACCTCATTCCTGGGTATGACGATAAACTGCACCCAACAGCAAGGCCTCTCATCAGAAGGCTTTGAGGAGCGTAGAACCACCTCTTAATTGCTAGTGTTCTGTTATACTACCTATTCTATTGTAATGGACTCTCCCATAGATAATAAGTAGGAGTAGCAGTGGCAAGTCTGGCAGAATGGTGTTGACCGCGACTTTTTTCTGACCGGTCGCGGTCTGGTGAATTTTTGTGCTGCTGTGTGGCGAGCCTGTTCTGATCCGCGAGGATTTGCTTCTGTGCTTTATCTACTTTTTTGGACGAACTTATTGACATACCAAGTCTTTTCTGTTAAGTTATTGTTTAAGTTTTATTCTTTTAATTTTTTCCATTTCTTTTGTTTGTTTTAATTTGTTTTTGGGCTTCGGCCCACATTTTTTATTTTTTTTAGTCCGGTTTGACAAAGTCTTACCGGACGACTGCTTTTTTATTTTTGTTTATTTCTTTTCAGTTTTTAAAAAAAAATTATTAGTATAGTTTAAGAAAAAGAAAAAGAAAGCTTTGTTTTTTCCTTTTTATTTTATACCCCCTCCTTCTTTTCTTAGCGACTTCGGTCGCTTCCTTTTGACTAGTTTGCTTTTCTTTTGTGTTTAATTCATTCTCTTTAGCGGCTTCGGCCGCAAAACTTTATTTTTTTTTTCTGGTTGTAAACCAGACTTTTTCTTTCCTTTTTCTTTTTGTATATTTTTTGAATTTTTGAAAAAAAAGAGGAGTTTCTGTTTTGTTTTTTCTTTTATTTTCGGCAGCCTTTGGGCGCCATTGTTATTTTATTTTTCCTTACCTGTCTATTTATTTCTTTCTGTTGATCAAGTTTGTCGTTTATTTTTCTTAGTTTTTCCAGTTTTATTGTCTTTGCTATTTATTTACTGGTGCATCCAGGCCTTTTCGTATAATTTTCTTTTTTTCTCTCCCAACTCCTTTCCCCAAATTTGGACTTAAATTCAGAGACCCGCAGGTGGTAGTCTCCACTTTTAGTTCAATATGGCTGACGGTGCCAGTCGGCCTAATGTAAAAAAAGACCTTTTCGGGACGGCTGTTAAAGCCGACCCGCCTGATAAATCAGCTAAAAATCGGGCTGATGATAGCCCAAAATCAGATCATGCTAGTAGCTCCAAGAAAGGAGAAACTACCAAAAACGACGAAGATCCAAAGGAGGCACAAAGTAAGACTGCCGAGGAATTGCCCTCCTGCTGGAAGTCCCCCACCCAAGTTGTATTTTGAACATGGCGGATTTCTTGGATAAGGCGAAAGAGTACGCCCATCTTGTAAATAAAGATGGGTTCGTCAAAGTTGTCGAAGAACTCGATGTGTTCGCAAAAAGAATGGTGACCGTTTTTGTGGTGGGCAAGAAAACACGTAAGATTTTTCACTCCACAAAAGATACAGTGATTAAATCACTTCTGTCCCTGGGGATAAAACCCCAAAGAGTAATTAAGGGTACTGGGTTTTTCATGTGGGACATTCTGCTACCCACACCAGAAGATTGCCTGGCCATGGCCAAAAAAGAATTAATTACGAAAGATCTAATTTTAAGAACCGAATACGAAGGCCGCAGGCGGACAAGGGTGGCCGTTTTTGAGGTTCCTCCTCAAATTTCGGGAGAGCTCCTGGCTGAATTTTTAATGCAGTTCGGCCAAATTTTAGGGGCTCTCTCTGACAATTTGAACGGGGGATGGACTTTTGATATAATGCTCGATCAGAAGGCCTTCAAGTCCGTCCCCAACTGTTTGGTGTTTGGTGACCGGAAAATGCCGGTCATAGTGACCGGTAGGAGACCAACTTGCTGGAGGTGTGGAGAGACTGTTCACCTTTCCTCCTCCTGCCCAGGGAAGAAGGCCCCTGGAGTTCCGGTCGCAGGAGACCAAAATCTCCCCCCTTGGCCGAAAAAGTAAAATCTGCGACGCCTGTAGTGGGCCTAACTGGGAGGCGGACCGGTGAGGAAAATCCCTCGGTTGGGTCCAGACCCACATTACCCCCAAAACCGACGCCTGCTACAAATATGGATAAGGAGAAGGATGAGGGGGAATGGCGCCTCGTAGTTAGGGGCAAGGGGAAGACCCAAACAGCGGTTCCTCAGTCCCATCATGACCCCAGGGACAATGTCACCTACAGCCCCATTCCCTTTACCAGCTCTGAGGGCGACGCCTCGGCGTCTTATGAAAAAAACGCTTCTGAAACCCAGAAAATGAATGAACCAAACTGGCAAAAGATCCTGAACTTAAAGAAATTAAAAGAAAAACTGGAGACTAAGCGGGGTAAAAATCAAAAATCGCTGGGGCCCCCGGCCCCCCTATCCTCTGCCCCGTCTTCCCCTTCTTCATCTAAAACTTTTACTAAGCCCCCTCCGCCCAAATCTGTTTCAAATTCTCCAGCTAAGTCATTTCATTCATCAAAACCTTCTCCGGTGAGGACGCCTTCTGGGTGGACTCCCTCAACTACTCCTAATGTCACACCCATGTCAACACCTATGCAATCTCCAAATAAGAAAAGATTCAGAAGCCCGGATGCTCAAACAGTCACTGACAAAAAGAAAAAAAAGATCAAACCACCTTATCTCCCAGGGGAAGACGTCTGCTGCGTATCCCGGGACCAGGCAGAAAGGGTCTTCGGGCAGACGAGGAACCCGAAAGACTTAAAAGTTCTTTGGAATTTCAAATCGATAAACGGCGTAGAGGTCGAAAAACCCGAAAATTTCCCTTCTGCTGCAAGAATCCTGACTGTAATTAGAACTGGCCCGGGTACGCGGGAGATTTGGGGCATGATAGAGGAGGCCCAGTCGTCTCTAAAAATGGTGCCCCCAACTGCCTACTTACTCGACCCAGAATTGGACGAAGCTAATCAAAAACTTAAAGGAAGGGTCCCAGTTTTCGTTCACCCATCCCTTTATAGGGCGCTCAAATTAACCTACCCTTCGGACATCGTGGCTTGTCTCAAGATGATACTATCGAAAGAGAGATGGCGTCCGGATCTATGGGACGAGCTGTCGATGTCCTCACCCCAGCCATGTTCTATCCTGAAGGACAACCCTAATCGGCTTCACAATGGCACTTTGGTTAGCTAGTTTAAATGTCCGGGGCCTGAGGTCCGAGTCTCGCAGGGCGAAGCTCTCTCGTGACTTTCAGCGCCTCGGGGTGAATGTATGTTGTATACAAGAGACCCGGTTTTCTTCTCATGATCGTGAGGACATACTGTCTAAGGGGTTCGCCCTTTATTCAGCATGTTTTGATGGTCGTTCGAGGGGTGTCTCTTGGCTAGTGAGCAGGTCTTTGAAGGCTGCATGTACCCTTGTCTTCGCGGATCCGGTGGGCAGGTTTTGCGTGCTGGATGTTACCATAAAGGATAGGGTTCTTCGTCTTATTGGGGTTTATGCGCCCAATACCCATTCCGAGCGGCCTGCTTTGTTTCGGCAGATCGCGCCGTTCTTGACGACGTCTCGTCGGGTAGTTTTAGCGGGGGATTGGAATGCCGTTCTTGACCCCGATATAGATTGCATAGGGCATAAACAAGTTACTAACAACCCGGATGCGAAACCATTTCGGGACTTTATCGATGGGTTTGATCTTGTCGATAAGTTCCGTAATGAACACCCTAGGGAGGTAGCATGGACTTGGACAAATAGTGGCAACTTGGCTCCTGGGTCGCTTGCGAGCTACCTGGACCGAGTCTTAGTTAGGAGAGTCGATGTAGGGCTCTTAGGGTGTCCAAGTTTCCATTATATAGTTTATACGGATCATAGGCTTGTCCGGGTCCGTGTAAACTTAGATAAGCCTAAGGTTAGATTGCCTGGCTAATGGAAATTGAACTGTTCACTTTTTGGTGATCAGGGTTTCCGGGACCAGCTGTTACTAACGATACAAAGGGAATTGACGGGGGCGGTTGTGGGAAATGCCTGGTGGGGCAATTTAAAATCTAAAATACGAACGTTTGCTGCCGATTTTAGTCGTCGACTCAATCTAGATAGATTAGCGGCGCAAACTGCTTTAGAAAATAAAGTCGATCGGGCAGTGAAATCCCGTGTTAGTGGGGATATAACTTTAGCTAAGGCAGAGTTGTCCTCCTTGCTTATCAAGAAGGATCTGGTAGTTAGGGCTAGGTTAAAAAGAATGTCTTCTGAGGCCACGAATATGGCCACTGAACTACGTGCAGAGGAGAATCGAAACGCGTCTAGGCGACATATAGCATGCGTCAGATTACCGGATAAGCGGACCGTGACTACAAACACGGGCATATGTGAGGTCTTTCGGGATTACTTTCAGGATCTTTTCACCAGGGAGCCCGGTCTGAGCTCTGCTCAGTTCGACGCCTATTTAGCTGACTTTCCCTGCCTCTCGGCAGCTGAAGTGGCTAGGTGCGAGGGGTCCCATTACAGAGTCGGAGATCTGGGAAGCGCTGAAGCAGGTTGGCCTGGATAAGTCTCCGGATTAGATGGTCTTCCCTACGAAGTTTACTTGAGGTTGTCGCACGTTTTTGTTCCTTTGCTGGAACTGATTTTCAACCACTGGATGAGGCAGG
>CAHIKZ030002595.1:0-5000 GCA_903632075.3 Acanthosepion pharaonis
TAACTACAGATTAAATATGTTACTGGTCTTTTTTTAACATAAAAATGTTTTGCTGGTATTTTACTATAAGAATGTAATTTCATAATTTCGTAGTGTTTTGATTTTGTTTCACTATTTGTCCATCACCGTGACCCGAACAGTCGCTGCCACCTCGAGTCAGGAATCCTGGACCTAACAACAACCGTGATTAAAAGGTATTTCCAAAACCTTCAATCTCCCGATCTGAGGTCTTGCTGCTGGATGGAGTTTATCGTCATACCCAGGGCTAGTGGGTGTGTATTGTTTCTCTTCTTGAACTTCTTTTTGAGGTTGTCTCTCCTTTCGTGCGAAGCTGATACAAATTTTTTTTTCTTTTTATTTTGCGTATTTAAAAGGTGTCGGAACTGGTTTGACGTTGTTTTTTTTTTTTATTGATTTTTCCCTCCTTTCCCAAGACAGGCTTCGGGGGAAAAATACTCAGTTTTTCGTATCAAAATGCTGTCAAAATTTCCATTAAAATCCGCCGACCCAAACATCTTGGATGATTACAAAAGGAAGTACAGGTGCGGAAGTCTCTGCGTGACCTCGGACCACAAACCGGAAGCAGACGGGGGAAAATTTACCATTTGAATGAAAAGATCGATGCAGATTCACGCCCTCTCTGACAGTGGCAGGGAATTCTGTTGGAAGAAGCATAAACAGGAACTTATTTTTAACCCAATAATAAATTCTAAGGATAACACAAATAGAAACAAAGCAAAAAAAATGATAATAGGAAAAAAAAGGCTTTATTAAATTATATCACATCAAATGTCAAATTTTGGCAGGCGCAAAAATTAACACACAATCTTTTAAATCAAAATAGATTTTTTAATAACCCCCAACCCCTAAAAAAGCGATGTCCTTGATCGTAATGGATCCAATTTTAATGACAAAGACAGAAAGAGAATTTTTATAAGCATCTTCTGATCTTATTGCAATACAGTTTGAATCGATTACTTGCATTATTTACATTATTCGAACTGTTATCCTCATCTTCATTGCCATATTCACAACTTTTCGGCCTCTATATCTCTGAGATGAGGTATTATGATTATTTGCATTATTTACATTATTCGAATTGTTATCCTCATCTTCAGTGACATATTCCCAACGTTTCGACCGTTGTACGCTCCGGCCTTCTTGCATTATTTACAATATTCGGACTGTTATCCTCATCTTCATTGCCCTATTCACAACGTTTCGGCCATTATACGCTCCGGCCTTTTTGCATTATTTACATTATTCGAACTGTTATCCTCATCTTCATTGCCATATGCACAACGTTTCGACAGTTGTACTCTCCGGCCTTCTTGCATTGTTTACATTATTCGGACTGTTATCCTCATCTTCATTGCCCTATTCACAACGTTTCGGCCGTTGTACGTTCCGGCCTTCTTGCATTATTTACATTATTCGGACTGTTATCCTCATCTTCATTGCCATATTCACAACGTTTCGACAGTTGTACTCTCCGGCCTTCTTGCATTGTTTACATTATTCGGACTGTTATCCTCATCTTCATTGCCCTATTCACAACGTTTCGGCCGTTGTACGTTCCGGCCTTCTTGCATTATTTACATTATTCGGACTGTTATCCTCATCTTCATTGCCATATTCACAACGTTTCGACAGTTGTACTCTCCGGCCTTCTTGCATTGTTTACATTATTCGGACTGTTATCTTCATCTTCATTGCCATATTCACAACGTTTCGGCCTTTGTACGCACCGGCCTTCTTCAGGTGATTGGAGTTTCGAACCGAACCCTTTATTTCGTCCACCGGGGTAGATTGTTCTAGTTCTACGTACCATGCCTCTTCCGTTATTTCCCTTTAACTTAAGTTTGGGTTCACCATTGTCGTTAGATCCAGTGACTGTAGTTGTGAGTTCAATACCAGGCCACAACAGTGGTAAACCAAAGTAAGCGTAATATCTCATCTCAGAGATATAGACAGGAGTTTGAATCGATTTTTTCCTTGTTTTTGCGTCTAGGCTACGCTGCACATGTCTTTAAACGACGCCGCTTCTTATTTTCTTTCATTTATCCAAATATTCCGATGTCTTTACAGCAAAGCTACGATACATATATCTAAAAGCGATGGGAACTTCAACGTGGTGTTATGGTTAGGAAACTTGCCTCGCGAGAACAATTACGACTGAGTAGTGAGCTCGATCCTCACTGGGCATCCATGCTTTGGGGCCCAAATAATCTGTTCTTAGTTACCATATCAAAAAGCGGCAAATTTTCGGATTTTCATGTCGAATTCAGTTATTCAGGCCTTCCCATGATTTTGCGACGATGCACAGATCTCAAAACGACGCCTTTTCTGATTTTCTGACAATTCAGATAGAATGTCTTAATTAATTTTTTTTAAAAATAAATCTGTCTTTGCCGTTTATGATCTTGTTTTCAGCCACTTCTTCTTGGGATACACAATTTCGCGGTGAATCTTCGCTTTTACTTGACAACTTTTTTCCTCTGAAGTTAAATACAGAAAATAATTATTTAGTGAAAATTAAATCATTTTTACGACATTTTGTCCTACTATATTAAAGCTATCTTTCAGGCAACTTCATTATTCCCTTCTCCCTCAACGATTTTTGACATATATATATATATATATATATATATATATATATATATATATATATATATATATATATATATAAATAATATATGCATTAAATTGCAAAGTGTTCTGAATTGCTAAAATTGCGGGTTCTTTTACCATAGTATACTTGAAAAAAAGTCATTTTATTTTATTTCATATATTTTTCCGTTTTTTTTTACTGAGTGGAAAAGTATTTTTCGAAACTTTTGATTGAGTCAATCATTTTTTACGGTTTATCAACCCTTTGCAGGCTATTTAAAGCCAGAAGATATTTTTTATTCTTAAGAATTTCTTTTTTTTTTAGATATAATAATTTAGTGATACAAGTTTTACAAATTAACCCATATCTGGGGAGAGAAGAGTGGTACCATGCCTTTCTCAAGTATATTTGCGCTTAAGTGACTATGACAAACCCAACGGGAATTGGAACTCGGTTTTCCGATTAAAAATCGTAAGCCATCCGCACGTCCGAGATTACACCAGTGGTTATTCCAAGCGGAGACACATCCAGGCTCGCCGTTCTTTAACTTCGTTGACCGTTGTTTCAACGTGATATGGTCGTGAGTCACGTGAGACTTGCGGCAACAGAGATTTGGCCCTACAGAAGGATGCTGAGAATAACATGTATCGCACCTGTAAACAATGGGGAGGAAAATTGAAACGAAGAGAATCAGAGTTAGGCGAAATTTCCTAGACACACAATGAAGGCTTGGAGAAAGGGACACTCTCATGACATATGGTGAGGTAGTAGGCTGGTGGCAAGTTGTTCTGGTGTTGAGTTGTCACGATGATGAGTTGGCCGGTGCTGAGTCGGCCGGGTTGAGTCGGCAGTGATGAGTCGGCGGTGATGAGTCGTCCTACACCTCTGAGAAATACAGAGAGACGTATCTTAGATGTGATGCAAGGCAGAAAGTATGGAGCACCTCGTGAGAATCGAAATCACTACTCAGCCGGAATTTGATCGAGCAAGGCAAGCTCGTTAACCGTTACGCCGGGTCGAGGTGCCCAATCAATGAGGTTATGTCTAGTAATGATGAGAAGAAAAACAAAAGATTGCTCGTTGTCCAGTATTTGAGAAAGTTTTTTTTTTTAGGGCATAATCTCGTTTAGGTTTTGAGGGATATTTTCTCATTAGGGGAGAGAATAATCCCTCGAACAATGTTCTTAATACGCCGGTGCGCGATTAGCCGTGGCAAGAAGAACCCTGGAACGATAGAAATTTTCGGAACTCTTCAAGTCTCGAGAGAAATAAAGGCTTAATCAAATGTTCCTTCTTGTCTCCTTGATGCTTTCCTTCAGGTAGTTTTAAGAATATTTGTCTTTTTACTAACAACCCTTTTCTTTCCATTCTATCATCCAGGGTCTGGTGCGTACTACCTTCGACCCACCATACGACTGATTGATTGGAGGCCCCAGGCAGTACTTTGTGACCTTCGCTATCTTATCAACATTTGCTTTTTTTTTTCTATCTACATATATATATATATACGTTACAAATTAAACTTAGCCCAACTATTATAGAAGGAAAAATGTTTGCGGATTTTGACGTCGTACTGGGGTCTTTTTTTTTTTTTGACAAATACGTAAATCTATTTTGCTCAAGCTAAATCCAAAATTAAAAAAATGCTATATAAAATATAATTATCAATTTTTTTCCTACCTATATTTATATACGATACAAATTAAACTAAGAAAACCTGACTATTAAAGGATGAAACATTTTTGTATTATTATAAAAGGAAAGTTTTTTTGCGTGTTTAACGTTAAAAAGTAGCTAAAACAGCATGATTTTGCATCAATATTTTTGAAAACTTTCTAAAACACAATATCCGTAATATAAATATGGGAACACTGCTGAAACATGTTAAAATCAATATCTTTCGATCGATACCATACCGATTTTATATAATTCTATGAGGTTACTAATGATTCCCATTAGTAATAAAACTATTTAATCACGCGTGTTTAACGTGCAAAAAGTGGGCAAAAAACATTGATTTTGCACGTAAATATCAATATTTTTCAAACCTTTCTGAAACCAAAAACCTGTAATATAAATATGTGAAGACTGTTGAAACATGTTAAAATCAATATCTTTCGAACGATACCATATCGATTTTCAATACTTCTATGAGGTTACTAATGATTCCCATTAGTAATTTAACTATTTAATCACTCGTTTTTAACGTTCAAAAAGTAGCTGAAACAGCTTGATTTTGCCCGTAAATCTCAATATTTTTCAAACCTTTCTAAAACAAAAAACCTGTAATATAAATGTATGAAAACTGTTGAAACATGTTAAAATCAATATCTTTCGATCCATGCCATAACAATTTTCAATAATTCTATGAGGTGAATAATAATTCCAT
>CAHIKZ030002595.1:10000-40000 GCA_903632075.3 Acanthosepion pharaonis
GATTCATTGATTTTAAAAAATCATTTCTCTCCCCCTGTTTAAAGGCAATAAAATAACTAAGGCGTAGTAAAAGACATTTAAACAAATTTTTTTTGAAAAACATTTTAATCTGGACAGGAAAAAAAAGGAAAATTTAAAAATTTGACATTGCATTTATTTTTTTGAAACAAATGATTCACCAAATCAAGCAAGAAAAATGGCAAAAGACTTCGACAGGGGAGAACAATTTAATCCATACCCTGGTTATTTAGTTTTGTGTTTTAATATCTCTTTTTCTGTTTTATAAATTTTTTAATACTGTTTAATTACGAAAAACAAAGTATTTACTTTTATAAAATGTATCTATAAAAATAACGTATAAATAAAAAATATATTAAATAATTTCGGAATTAATAACGGAAATTTATATATATATATATATATATATATATATATATATATATATATATATATATACTAAAGCAGCATTGGCCGGCGTTGCCCATTGCTTGATTCAATTTTGTTATAAACTCATAAAGCAATCCTATCACTTACTTTTTTAAAATATTTTGCCTTTGATATTGATTTTAATCTGGAAATGCCTTTTGTTGTCAAAAATATGAGTAAAAAAAAATGGTTCATGCCTATGTACACTGCAAATTTTTTTTCAAACTATACTAAACATTAAATCTATTACGAAATTTTGAACTAAACAAAATGAACATAGTGATCAGCTTTAAAAAAAAAGGACTCCAACCAAAATGTGTTAATGGAAAGGAATGTTAACAACAAATTGTTTTTCACATGTCCCAACCCAGTTCTTTCATGGAATCAGAATCAACGTTGAGTTTAAACAAAAACATTTCCAATTACGTTTGTGCCATAAATTTTTAAATTTTGTGGTTTTTAAATGAATGCAGTTTTTTTTTTTTTGTTAATGTTTTATTTAACATTCGTGTCAATCAAATTGTTGATTTAAAAAATAGCTGGCCAATAAAACCACATATTTATGGCTTCAAATATCTTCTTCATCTGTCAGTATGAAAATGGCCGCAATTTCCACAAATTAATTGACTAAAATCGATCATTTTCCAGTTATCGATTATCTGGGAATTGTAATAATCAGTTTTATATGTTTCTCAATAAAAAACTTTTGTTAAATGTGCATTTTCGTTAAAAAATCCGTAAAAAATTATTACACTAGTGCATCTGTTATTCACACACACACATGATATTTACACACACATACAAACACACACACATCATGGACACATCCTATATATATATATATATATATATATATATATATATATATATATATATATATATATATATATAGAATGTAACACCATGTGAGATTGTTTCCAAATGTTGATCAAAGCTCATCAGTGTTTTTAGATTTCAGAATTCTTTGAGTCAAAAATAGAATTTTCAAAGTCAAAAAGTTTCTATTGATAAGCCGTTGGCAGATATGAAATTGAAAAATAATTGATTAATTAAGATAAACACACAATGACTAAAGAGAAAAAAGCTTTACCGAAACTTAGTTTGCATTATCTGACAGTAATATCTGTGTTTACAATATTTGTTTCCCTAGACAGCTGTTTTGAATATAAATATTTATATATATATATAAATGCTATATATCCGTTGGTATAATCCAGGTGAGGCCTATTAACACAACATAGAATTTGAAATATGTTAAAAATGACTCACAAAAGAGCGTTTAATGTTTATTTTCATTAAACAGAGCAAATTTTGTTTAAAATTTGAATTAAGATACCTTTAGTAAATGACCATTAGGAAAAGGTCAGCTCATCGGTCATCCGAATGTGTTTGTTTGTCCAGGCTCTCCCTACCTCATAATATGATAGATTTGATGATTTAGTTTCTTCTTCTTCTTTTCTGTTCTTTTCTTCCAATAAGTTCTCCATAAATATCTCTTTCTTTTTTTAAATAAACAATATATTTGGCAATCAGCATTGATTTAGACAGTTTGAAATTTGTTTTTCTCAATTTTAAAATTAAAATAAATTGTATTTTCTATTAGTCCATTTTCGGATGGAAACTGAATAAGTTTTTTTGTGCGTTGAAATGTCATTGGAATAGGCATTGGTCAGCAAATACTCTTTTTAAAAAGAAGCATCTGAATATATATATATATATATATATATATATATATATATATATGCCAAAATAGATAAATAGATAGATAGATAGATAATATTAGTGGAAAATATATCACATGAATTGGATAGTGTTTATGTTTCCAATGGAATAAATTATGACCAGGAATTTCTTATTAATGATTTTTTATTTTTTTACATATATATTATATATATATATATATATATATATATATATATATATATATATATATTATTCAGGGTGCTCCATAAAAGTTCGTGAGCACTTTAAACAATTTATAATTTTTTTTTTTCATCGATAGAAATAATAAATTAAAAAATCTTATATTTTGTTTCCATTTCTTTTCGTTTTAAGTTAGCTTTAAAATAAATAATGTGATTTCTGGGATTAAAACAATTGGCAAATTTTTTTTTTTGTGAACTGCAAAATGATTATTAATTTTGCAGAATCTCAAAACTTTTTCCTTTTCAAATCTGTCCTTTTTTCAAAAATCTACTTTAATGATTGATGACTATCTGAAAAAAATAAAACTTAAATAAAATCTTAAAAATATGAATTTTTTTCGGGGGGATAAACCTAAAAATTTTTGATTTAAATACAAATAATATCAAAATTTTTAATGTTTATAAATTACCCAATTTATGGAACTTTATATTCAATATATATATTCTTTATATATAAACACAATATTACACACAATTCGTCATACATATATAAATATATATATATATTTATTATATATATATTTATATAAATATAATATATGTTATTTGAAACTTTTTCCCCAAAAAGTGATGCCACAGTGCAGTCTCAAAAATTTGAAAAGTGAATTTTTTAGAATTCTTACAAAAACAAAAAAAAAAAAAAAAATCTAACTTTTCAACATCCAAAAGAATATAAAATATATAATTAGCATTTAAAATTGTATAATGTCCATTTATTTGAGCATTTAAAAATAATTTGTTCTTTAAATTAAATAAGGATATAAATTTTAAAATTTCAATAATTTCTCAGCCTTATCAGATACGGACTGAAGGGTTGCAATCCATCACTACCCCTGAAAAATTTTTATTAACAGTATTTTAACATATAAAGTATTTAAATAAATAAATTTTGGAGGTAAATGAAAAAACTTGGGCATGGAACGGAATTCATGTGACTAAAAATTGTTATAGACAAGCGTATGGTTGCAAGAAAGAAATACGACAACAGCAGAAATAGATTTACGTGGTTTATTTCAACAGGAACGTGTGGGTTTGGGACAGCTACCTTGTGGTAAAGTTCATAAGCCGGTTTCGGATCTAGGTCGATCTCTCATAGTAGTTCACACATGTTGACGGTGGTTGATGCTCCCCTGCTGACTGCTGCTGACCGCTGACCGTGACAGGTCTCCTTTCCTGGCCACCTGTTGACTGCCTGTTGAACTTCCGTGTGACCCCTTTTATAGCGTTTTTTTATGGCTTAACAGGCTCGAAAAACGAAGCGAGTATAATTAGAGGGAAGCATTTTTATTGGACGAAAAAAAAGAAACACTTTAAATATTATTTTATTTTTCGACCGGAATACGTGTGTCGGGAACATTTGTAAATGAAGATAATGGTCATTTTGTGACGGGGCTTTGTCCCGTTCACATCCGGTTCTCGCTCTTGAGTATTTGCCTGTAAATCAGCCAAGATATGTCTTATTTTATTTTATAACATCTAATTTATTTAAAAAAGAACAAAAATAATATTCAAAAATTTTTTTTCTTCAGGGATATATGAGGTTATATAATCGTGGGTCATCCTGTTTAGATTCCGGGTGTTGATTTAATGACTGCAAAAATAAATCAAAGCAATTTTAATTCGGTGAAGATTGAGAATGTTTACAAAATTTTCTTTTCGATACCTAAGATAATACCTTGGTGAAAAAAAGGTTTCGAACCGACAACCAATTGAAGAACTATGTTTAAAGGGGGAATTTTTTTTGAATAGAAGCATTACCTGATCGGGATGGAAAAAGGGCCGAATCACATATATGACCTGAAGAATCGAATTAAAACTATTCTCCTCAAAATGTTGTAAAAATATTGTTGACAAAGACCAGTTACTCAAAGTACATATATAAAATAGTCTAAATATTATTTCCCATAATTTATTGACAGTGGGGATAATAATGCAGAATTTTACACACAAAAAATTAAATTATTAACAACAAAAAATTTGAGAATCGACTGAAAAAGAATTGGTTGTTCCCAAATTTATTTTAAAATTCATGTTGATATATATATTCAATATATCAATATATAAATAATTTGGTGACAAATTAAACCTTCCCTCTAATACAATTTTTTTGAAATTTTAACAAATATTTAAAAGAAAAAAAAAAGAACGATTATGGAAATTTTGTTTGTTTTTGAATTTTCTTATAATTTAAAATAAAAAATTTCGTGAATGTGTGCTTTTTAAATCTCATTTCAATAAATTTTAAAATTTTATTCAAAAAAAAGTCAAACAGAACTAATGCTTTTAATTTTAAGACAATGGAATTTGAAGTTTTTGTATTTGTTTTTAAAAATTAATTCCTGTTTACTGATGAAACCAAATTTTTAAATCATTCAATTTTAAAAAGGCACTGATTTTTGGAAAAATAAAATATTAATTCTGTTTTAAAATAACATATCCTACAGTTCTTCCTATTTTTACTATGGATATATAAATTTATATATATATATATATATATTTATATAAATATATATATATAAATATAAAAATATTATGTTTATATAATATATGATATGAATAATTCAAATATTTTTTATTGCTCTGTACTAAAATATGTATCTGAAAAATAATGAATATCTTTTCCACACATATCACATCAAATATATATATATATATATATATATTAAAAATGCATTTCAAATTAAAATTTGACAAATATTTTCGTATGTTTTTGCTAATGCGTTCTTTTACATTTACCGGCCTTTTCAAAAAAGTTCCAATAGAAAAAAATATTTGTATTGACAGAAATCGATAACTGTACTTCCCATACTTTGGTTTATTTTTCTGAATTGTGCTTTTAACCATTCATCGAATGATAACCGGTTTATCAATTTGTTAAAATTTTAGGAAATAAACTTATCCATAAAAATAATTTCAAAACAGAATATAAATATATATATATAAATATATATATATATATATGTTTTATATATATATAAAAATGGAAATTTAAAATTATTTTAATCATAAATTGAGGAAAAAACTAAAAGACAATGTTTCCTTAAACAGAAATAACCAATGAACAAAAAAAAACAAAACAAAATAATTTTTGAAGTTTTTTTATCAAAAAAATCTATTATATTGATTCAAATCTTAAAATCAAAATATAATATGATTTTTTATGATTATTAAAGATTATGTTTTAAAAAATTTTCCATTAACTTTTGACATCAAAACAAGATTAGAAAGGGGAAAAAAGACGGAAATTTTTAAGATGGCTGCTATTGCAACCAAAATATTTGAAACTATTCATAAATATATATTCATTTTTATATGATTTCCTAAGTTAATTTAAAAATAAAAAAAAGTGTTGAATGCATCCATATTATTCCTGAAGAACATAATCAAATTTTTAGCATATAACCACAATTGATTGATTTGGATTTTAAGGTTTATCAACCCTTTAAAATTTTGATTTTTTAAATACAAATATTTACTTTCTGCCAAATATTTTGATGTTTATTTTTTGGTCGATGGTGGATATATAAATATATTTATATATATTGAATAAAATGTTTGTCTTTTTTCTTTATATATTTGACCATTTGTCCCGATGGTTATATCTTATTTTTTTTTGCATGAAAATATAAATAAAATTAATATTTTGATGTTCAAAATATATTTATCAAATAATTTCTAAAATTAAGTTTTAGATTCAATTAAACAAATGATTTTTCAAATTTCATTTATTGATAAAATTTTGATTTTCAAATAAGTTATAAAAATATTTACATTCCCAAACTGTAATATTTCCAACAATTTTCAATATTTTATAAAATTTGATTCAATTGGCAATTTAGTAAATGTTTTGCCGAGAATTTCATTAAACAGGATAATAAATAAATAGAGTTTATTATTATGTTTAGGAAATTTGAAATTCTAATCCTCATTTTTTAAAACAATAACTAAATATTAGGAATGAAGGGTAGTTAAAATAATATTATTTTGTCAGGAAAAAATCCAATTTTTGCATTCATTTAATTTTTTATTTTTTTTTTTTTATTTTTGGAGATATAAATTTAATATAAAAAAAGAATTAATATAGAACTTACAGTTACATCTTAATCTGAACTGTAAAAATGATGGGACCTTTCACCTCTAGTTTTAAGTTTAAACTTAAATTGTTTATTTAACAAGAATAATTTTATATTTACAATTTTTTCATTTTAAAACCTAATACAATTAAAAATAATGCGATCTATATTTGGAGAAACCATTATTTGTGGAAAAAAATAAAAAATGAATTTTTATAAACATTTATAAATTATATAATATATATAAAAGTAACTACAGTATAATCCTGGATATAAGAACACGGATATAAGAGAAATCTTTATAAAAGAAATTTTCTCTGGAAAAATTGAGCCAAAGATTAATTTATATAAAATATTTATTCCGGATATGAAAAGAAGGATTAAAAATTTAAAATCTCCGGTAAAAACTCTTTTGAAATCCGGTTTTACATTGGATAATCATTTTCTTTATTTGTATTATAAATTTAAATATTTTTGGCAATTAGAATGTTTTAACCATTCCACCAAACAATCTAATAAATATATTTATAAACATCAAGAACAATTAAAAAGAATATCCATTTAATATGAAAGGAATTTTATTAAAATTCTAATGTTCACTTTTTTTTAAACAATAAACAAAAGCTGGTAGTTAAAATAATTTAAAGTAAGTCAGGAGAATGAACCGTCATTTGGCATGAAGGTTGTTTTAATGGAAAAAATTTATACATTGTATTTTATTTTAGAATAAAATATAAATTATTCAGTAAATAAATGATGCAATAAATAGTTTTATTATTTTGTTGTCTAATTCTCAAAAACAAAGAAAATTTATTCCATATGTTTAAAATTTTAGCATAGTACTAATCTTCGCTTTTTAATTCAATAATGGCATTGTGTAAAGTAGTTAAAAATAAGAAGTGTTATGGATAAAAAGTTCTAAATAGCACAGTATCATTATTTCGGCAACATTTATGTCCAGAACAGTTATTCTTTTTCGTTTCATATTCAATAAAACAAATTTCAACAAATGACCCTTTTTCAACTAAATACTAATTCCTGATTATTTATTTTTTTTTTCGTATTTTTTTCCAATGAAACATGACCCAGTACACATGTTAGTACTTCGTATGTCCATCCCTGAAGTCGTTCCTTGCAGATTGACCACAAATTCTCGATTGGATTTAAATCAGGAGAGTTTCTGGGCCAATTTATATAAATTTTTGAATTTGCTCACTGGTAAGGCTTGCCAGTGTGTTTTGTGCAGCGTTACAATTTTAATACGATCCAATTGAGTAATATCCATCGCGACAATCCAGGAGACAACTAATCGACAGTCTAGACAATAGTGTTTGGGCGTGATAAAAATCTGATGCAATCACGGATGACGCAATATTTTAAAGGTCAAACAAATTTCATCATAAACCCCATAAAATAAATTCATATTACTGCACCCACTGCAAATGACCTAATCTGAAAAAAAAAATAAAAATCGATTACACCCTGCCACTCAAGTGGGTTTTATGGTGAATGAAAGGAAACTAAAGCGGTTGTTTGAATTAATTTGCATAAGGGTGTACCATAAAATCTGTAACATACATGACAGTAAAAAATATATTTATATAGGCTAAATTTTTATTTTGTAACAGCTGCTAAATCAAGTTGGCTGTGATGAGACTCGAAATATCCAAAGCTGATTTGCAATGCACATCAGAAGCATTCAGATGCGTTCCTTTGTATCCAGAACGACCTATCGATAATTTCACCGTCTTGTCCCACCTTCGCCATTAAATATACAGTACATAATAAAATTACAAGCGTTTGTAAAAGAAGACGAAACCCAACGATGTCGGAGACCGGAGGCCATTTTGAATACTTCAAATGACGCATATATTTTCGGGTTTAATGTAGCAAAACAAAGCAGGTGCGTCCGACGCCTACAAATTATGGTAACCGCTCGGGACTGATTGGTGCCAGATGGCTTTAATCCAGTCAACGAATGCTTTATCGTAAATCGATTAATTTTAATGATCAATTTATCGATTTTTGAAAGGCTTATCAAACACGTATGGAGGAATTACGGTCAAAACATCGCTAAAGGACCTTTCTGGGAAAAATCGATTAACGCATTTGAGAAATTACTCTAATCACTAGATGTCGTCAAATAAGAATTTTGCATATGCTAATAACCTGATGTTTAAGAGATTGGCGTTTATTTATACATATGTTAAAAAAAATTTTTTTAAGTTATAATAGTTAGATTGATAGATATCAGGCAAAAATTTTAATAAACAAAATGATCTTCAAGGACTGTTCCCAAGTCTGTTTATACTATTTATATTTGAATATCATTTAAATAGTATATTGATTTGATTGATTAAAATGAATTTATAATTACAGATAACCTTTTATTTTATAAATGTGTTTTTTTTTTGGCATGTTTCCGATTTGATGAAGGTCTTTAGTGGGACTCGGAAAAATTTTTTTTTTTTTTATAATAACTAAGACAGAATTTGATTGAAATTAATCACTATTTGAAACACTGCAAAGAAATAACCCCACCAGTTAGGTTTCCTAGGGTATGACGATAATACATGATGACAAGGCCTCTGATTGCGAGTTTTTGAACAGCGTGAACCATTTTCTAAATAATCAGTCTTTTAACGGAGGTAAACTCTCAGTGATTAATAAGACTGGTTTCTTTGCTGCGGGCCCAAATAGTTAACTTACAAATTTCTTTTTTTTCTAGGTAGAGTTTAAGGATAATTTTTATAGTGAATATGTTTTTTTTACATTTTTGAAAAAGAATATTGATTTTGACTTTCGAAACAAAAAAAAATTGTTTTACAATATTTTTTTCAATGAAACTCGATTGCTATAATAATTGATTTCATCTCTAAATTTTATTCCACCTTTTATTGGGCTTTTGTAATAATTTTCTCCAAAAAATAAAGGGGGCTGCAATTTAGAGCTATTTGGCCCAGATTTAAAAGTAGTTTGATACACCAGTTTTTTACAAACATGAAAGTTTTTCTCCCATAATTTGCTTCTTTCAGGTGATGTTATAAACCAATAACAACTAAAATTTTTACAAATTCCACATGTCCAGTTGATAAGGAATTGGGTTCCTCCAATTTATCAAATTAGCCAAGGGATGTAGTTTTTCATTGCCTGGATCATAGATTCACATTAAATCCTTTATTTTTATATATATTTTAATGGACTCTCATTATTCAGGAAAAAATTATATATATATATATATATATATATATATATATATATATATATATATGATAATAATGGACTCTCCCGTCGATTTCGACGTGATGAAAATCTAAAGACAGTTGATGAATTTTTTTGCGATAATCTTAAGTGGCATTCGAAAATCCGCTAGTGATTTACAAAGAAAGGCCACATATGTTGCAAGTGGGAGGATTGTGAATGCTAATCACTTTAACATTGATTGTACCATTTAATTTTGCCCTCGCTTCTTGAAGATGATTCAGACAAGCAGATTGAAAATTTAACACAAAATAAAATCGGTTGTATGGTCGAGACAAATCTTGAATAAAAATTTTTAGTTGATAAATAAAAAAGTTTTTAGAAAATTGACATAACGACACAGTGTTTCTAAAAGTACAGAAGGAATTCGGGCAAATTATAGAAAACCGTTAAATGGTGAAAATAATTTCACAATATTAATAAATAGAAAGGAGGTTTGACGTTATGATTTTAATAATCCCAAGATATCGATGTATGATAAAATAATATAACGAATGACTAGTTTAATAAGAAACCTATTGGATGATGTTAATAAGGCCAATTGAAATAAATGGTCTGATGTTAATAATGCTAAATCATTAGTAACTGTATTTATATTAATAGATACCAACCTATAGGTATCATGTTAAGTCCAAATTCAGTCTTGATGATGATTAAGAACCTCTCCAACATCTGTAGGTATGACTTTAATAATACCAGCCTAGACCATGCTGATGTTAATAATACCAGGAAAAAAGATATGCATTAAAAATTGCAACCTAATGAATATATTGAACATCCAATAATATAAATCAAAACATCCTTTGTTTTTTAAATTAAATGGATCTTACAAATAGAATGTTAAGTTTATTCATCTACTGTTAATGCAACATTTATAGTCTCAAACTTTATTCTAAAAACTGGTCATGAGAAACTCGAACAGCGAAATACTATTTTCCAATTTACAAGGTGCGTCACGTATTTGAAAAAAATCTTTATGAATGTTTTGACATAAAATTAACAAAGAAGACACTTGAATGTTTAACAGTCATTAAATGTTTTTTGCAAGTCTTGTATTGAATATAGGAAACAGAATTAAAATTTTATTCTAAAACCGGACATCCCAAATGAAACATTTTTAATAGCAATTTTTCAGAGGATACAGAAGTGCGTCACGTATTTGAGAAAAAGAACTGAGAATACCGATTGACTGAAAAAACATAACAATGGTTCCATTTCAATTAGAAATGAAAATAAATTTTTGCTTATAAAAAAATAATAGGAAGAACATAATTTAAAAGGTTTATTCTTTTCACATTATTTTCAAAAAAATTAATACTATTTTTAATTGTACACCATATATAGGGTATATTAAAGGTGTCAAGAAAAAACATTAACAGACAAATTACTTTAATCATTATAAAATAAATAGGGCACTAATATAACTTTTAAATTCAAACAATTAAAATGATTCTAAAATCCTGAAGACTATCAAAAACATCTAATACTATTTTCTGATATTTAACACGGAGTTCGTTATGTGTGAAAAAAAAATGTGGTTTATGCTAGGCGATTGACGTAAAATTAAAAATATGAACTGGTTAAAAAAAATTTTGAAAATGAATTTAGAAGAAAATCTAATTGTAAATGGTTGATATTAAAAAGGAGGGGAAAATTGACAATATTAAGGAATATATTTTGGCACTATTATAACAAAAGTTTAAACAATCATTTTATTCTGATTAAAGACATTCTTTTTCCAATTAGCTAATACAGGCCCCACCATAAACGGAGAGAAGACAGGAGATATTTAAGAACAACTTTTTTTTGAAAATGATTGAAATAAAATTAACAAAGAGGACATTTTTTATTATTAGGAATGGATTTTAAATTTAACCCCAACTGTTAAAAGAAAACCATTATATATATATATATATATATATATATAATTTATATATATCTATTTGGAATAAATAAAATAAATTATTTGTGTGTGTGTGTGTGTGTGTGTGTGTGTGTGTGTGTGTGTGTTCATTTATATATGGGATCGGATTTCCTACATTTTCAACCGATTTCAACAAAACTTCACTTTTTTGGGGGAAGGTAGTGTTTCTTGTTGTCTTGCACACTTTCTTCTTTATTTTACATTCAGAATGCTTTAAAAATTCCATTTAAAGACAATTGTTTATAATAAAATTCTATTCAATCGGAAAGACTCATAACGATTGAAAAAAAATTTTTTGTTTGAGTTTGGGTTTGACCAATTCGTAAAAAAACTAATTAAGACATGCGTGTCCGTCAACCTTAAACAATAATCTTTGTCAATTTTATTTTTCAGTCTTTATGATGGTCGATACTGTGGAAAATTTCAACGCCGGGAATTGTCTTTTATATTTATATATATATATATATATATATATATATATATATATATGAACGGACTGAGATAGATATCGATTGATCAATTAAAAATAGATAATTTCACATTTTTTTTTTTAATATTTTGATTTTTTTGTAACAATCGAAGTGATATATACCTGATGTAAAGATAAGGAGAAGGTGGGGTCGAGTTTTTCCTTGAAAGTAAGACTCTTCGCTTTTGCTTTGGTTGAGAAATAGTCTCCTGTCGCTGATAGGAAATCAGCAACTTGAGCAGGAAGCAGTCGGCCTTGAAAAGAAAACCAGGTTTTATTTATTCCCCAAGAATTTGTATTTTTCTTTTTACAACCCTGAAAAAACTAGGTTCGTTCTTAAGTTTCAGAAGCTGTTTTATTTAACAGAAATTTGATAAAAACACTCCTTTAATGTGCTGTATACTTCATAACGTAGTTGATCATGGCTCTCCACAACGTCCTATCTTTTGTAATTGGCGCGAAATTTTCAAACAAATTTAATTTTGTTCCGCCAATCGTTTTGGGAAAACTTTTTATTTTCAGACGAACAGTAGAAGAACAATCTTGTGTCAATGGTTGATAGAAAAAGGAGAGGAGAGATAGTGAAAGAAAAACATTTAGCAAGAGCTATAAAGAACAGGAAATTGTGGAGAGCCATGATCGTCCACATTCTGCGGGTATACAGTACATAGAAGAACAATCTTGTGTAAATGGTTGATAGAAAAGAGAGAGGAGACATAGCGGAAGACAATATTTACTAATCCTTTACAAAAGACATTGAAATTGGGAGAGCCATGACTCTTTTTTAAGAAGGGACACAGCATTACAAGCATTCAGATCAGAAGAAATAGGGGAACGACATTTGCTAAGAGATATAATTTACAGGAAATTGTGGAGAGACATGATCACCTACGCCATGGACACTGTACATGGAAGGAAAAGTCTGTTTTATATAAGGTGTTCCAATAACTTGAAACGATTTTAAATGTGAATTAATTTTAAGCGTCTAATAATTTTTTTTTCTTTTTCTTTCAGATTTAACAACTTAAATCTTTGGCAATTTCAACCATGGAAAGATTAACAATCAAAAGAACGTCAAAATTTTCAAAATTGTTTTTTTTCAACATAAAAAAAAATTGTTCGTAAATTCAAACAAACTGGGTCGGTGGCAGATGGGAAAACACCATTGCGGGCTCGTTTATGCTGAGAATGTGGCCGAAAATCCAGACCCCTCTATTCGTCATCGCGAGCAGGAATTGAACCTCTCCACGATAACATTACATCGAATTTTGACAAAAGATTTGTCTCGACACGCTTACAAAATTCAATTGACGCAAGAACTGAAACCTGCTGACCATTTAGAGTGCCGTACATTCGTCAATTGGGTGCATGAGCAAAGACAAGCCGATGAAAATTTTTCGCAAAAAATCCTCTTTAGAAATGAAGCCCATTTTCATCTTGATGGATTCGTTAATAAGTAGAATTGTCGCATTTGGGCTGATAAAAATGCAAGGAAGATTGTTGAAAAGCCACTGCATCCACAAAAGGTCACCGTTTGGTGTGCGTTTTTTTTGCTAGCGGTATCATTGGGCCGTATATTTATAAATTTGAACGTCCATTTTCGTAATAGGCTTCGATAACGTTAACACGCTGTTTGATTGTTAATCTTTCCATGGTTGAAATTATCTAATAATTAACCTTTTAAATCTGAAAGAAAAAGAAAAAAAAATCATTAGACGCTTAAACTTAATTCACATTTAAATTCCGACCAAGTTTTTGCAATACCCTATATATATTTACATAAGTAGCGAAGTAATCTTTCTAAGTAACGCTGTTAATCGAAATACGTGCTGTTTAATTTGTTTCATATGTGTAATAACTCTTTTCTCTCAGGGAATCTTGCCTTTATTCCTGACCTCTGATAATACCTTATAATGATATACGAATATACTTCGATAGTGTTATTTATCAAACACTTTCCACCATTCAGTTTCAATTACCTTTTTATTTAATTAATTTTAACACACCTTTAATATTCTGTAGCTGTTGATATTGTGATTTTCTAAGCGTAGCTTAGATGTGGCACAAGGCCGAAGATATGGGGCACCCAATGAGGATCGAACTCACTTTACAGTCGTAACTGATTTAGCGAGACAAGCTGGCTAAACATTATACCACGCCAAGTGAATTTCTAAACACAGCTTACATGTGGCACAATGCCGAAATGATAGGGCACCTAGTGAGAATTGAACTCACTATTCTTGGAATGATTCTAGCGAGACAAGCTCGTTAACCATTACACCACGTCGAGTTGTCTGTAGCTTTTGTTAATAGCTGAGTTTAGGGATTAGTTTCGTTCAAATATGATTTATACTTTATTCAATAAAATTTGTTGTATTGGTATTCGGTGTAATACGGTTTCAGTCCATGGATAGTAACTATTATTTCCTGTTGGCTTACGCCAATAATTTATGCAAAATGGCTAATATTTCCTTTAAACTTTGCTTTTGTAACCAGAATAATGCTATTTCTGAAAGTGTCCTGTTCCCATTGGGAAACATGGCGGATGTGAACATTCTTATTCCCGCAAAGGGGGAACAAAACGATATACGATTAAAATAGCATTTATTTATTCCAAGTTTACATAAGAAATACCACCAAACATCTTTAAAGGTCAACGACGTCATGTCTGTACTTGCACTGCTAGAAGTAAACTGAACTGTTGAGTTTATGTCCCCTGTATATAAAACTGCCATCTCTGTTGCCAGAACGTTCAAGAAATTCTTGAAACTTTTCGAAACTTCTCCTTCAGCAAGTCAGTGCTGAATCTATTTCGAATGTAATGTAAACTTAGTTTTGCCAACGTCTCAAAAGCAAAACGCGAAAGGAATAATAATTACTTTCTTTGCTTTCTTGACAAAAGCAATTAACACTTACTAACCAGAGACAAGAAAAAGTCAATATTTAGTTAAACAGTGATATAGCCTATGGATTTGATTTTTATGCATTTTTTTAAGCATTTCCCCCAAGCAAGGCGGGAAGACACTAGGACGCGAGGGGTTACAGAAGATTTGAAGGAAGATCAGATAGGAGTGATAGAAGAAAGGGTGAGGAGAAGGGTAGTGGATAGATCAAAGCAACTGGATATGTCGATTGACATTACATTTGAATAGTTAGAGATTATAGGTATCCGGGAAACAGGTTTGCTTTATTTTTTAGGAGCTAATTGTACCAATAACTGGGGTTAAAATTTAGACTAGTATGCCGGCCTCATTATGTGGGGCTCTATCTCTTGCGGAGATCATTGTGGATCTCATCGTGATATCTGATTATGTGCTATGGGTTATGTGTAGAGTATCGGTGTTTTCGGGTGATGTTCGATGAACTCTAACCTGTTTCCCTGATAGCTATAATCTCCAACTATTCAAACGTAATGTCAATCGACGTCTCCAGATGCCCAAATCTATCTCAGGTTAAAATTCTTCATCCTTTAATATCATTTTTGCTCTCGTTCCAACTATATAACCCCTTGCAGGCTAGTGGCTTTGGCCTTGTTTGGGTGAAAAAATAATAAAAAAGAAAAGGATCTGTTTCATTTTTTAATAATTTATTTCTTCGTCGTAGTGTGGCCGATTTCCAAGGCATTTTTGAAATAAGCGATATCATCAAAAGAGGTTTGATGCTACAACAAAAACCAAATCGAACCCGTAGGCCTCGACTTATCACATGGAAATTTGGCCGATTTTTTTACCATTTTTTTTCTTTAAAATGGCAAAGTCGTTGATTTGGGATAAAAATGATGTGCGGATACATATTCGGTCGGTAATTTGATCAATTCCGCGGTTGAGCCAGGATCCGTCGCCCGGGACGCAGAGATAAAAAAAAAAACATAGTTAAATTTTCTCCTCTTTTGGTAGATTTTTTAACTCCTGTGGCAGTGGAGACTTCAGGGTTATTCTTTTTCGTAAATGGCGTTCCTTCAGAGGATTGGCGCGATTGCGTCTCGATTAAGGGACGAGTCTCGCGAAACGGAGTGGCTCTTGCAGCGTGTCTCTTGAGCGATGGTTCGAGGTAATGCTTTCTCCATCATTGCGGCTGGCAGAGGATAGCAAAAAATGTTTATAGTTACTTTGTTCAAACTTTTTTTCAATAAACAATTCATCATTGAAAGAACTAAAGACTATCTTTTGCTCAACGGAAATAAGACTAAGGAAGGTTCAAAGTAAAATTTTGGATTGTAAATATAATTTATTGTAGAAAGAGAGTTTTTTTTTTAGAGAAATATAATGATTTTCACAGTTGTTCCGTCGCTTTTATGAAAACAAATAAATTTATAACCTACATCTCCTTCAAGTATATAACACATAGATTTAACCCATAATAAAATAATTTAAATTTTAAATGCGCAAAAAAACCAAAAAAAAACCCAAAAAACAAAACATCAACAGCATAATTTTTTCAGATTATTTACATTACTGTTATCCTCATCTTCATTATTCTGTAAAAAACGATTCGGCGGTTAACGTATTTTCTTCAGTTGAAAAAATTTTGATGAAAACTATATAAAACAAATTAATTAATCAGTTCCACAGTTCCATGTCTCAGTTATTTTTCAAAACAACACTCTGGGTCAATTTATTGGAAGAAGTCTTTTTTGTAATACCAGGTCACAGCAGATATGAACCGTTTTTGAGTTAAATAGAAATAACTGAGACATCCGGCTCTGTCAATGTAAATGCTCCTATAAAACAATCTACCCCGGTTGACGAAATAAAGGGTTCAAGACAAGAAAAGAAGGGAGCAAATAAAAACAAGTGAGTAGTCTAAATCTGGATATGAGGGGTGGTCAGAGGAGAAAGGAAGAGATAAAGAGAAGGAGAGAAGTACTTATTTATTTTATAGAGAGTAGCAATCTGAAGGTAGTTTAGACTTGCAGGAAATCTTCTGAAATCTATTAAGAAAAATAATATTATATTCAATAATAAGAGATAAATCCATTCATATGAAAGTGAGATAATCCAGGATTAAAGATATATAGAAATAAACAATATATCAGAAAAATAATTCAGAAAAATACAAAAAATAATATACTGAAATGATTACATTCATCTGTGGATGAAATATCTCATTTAAAATCTATAGATAAATAAACATATTTTAAATTAAACCTATATTAAACAATTCCCATCTACAAAGGAAAAACAGTTAATATTTATTTAATATGTAATATTATAATATAATATTTTTATGCATTTTTTTTAAGCATTTCCCCCCAAGCAAGGCTGGAAGCCACTAGGACGCAAGGGGTTACAGAAGATTAGGAGCAAGATCAGATAAAAGTGATACAGGAAACGACGAGGAGAAGGATAGTGGATAGATCAAGGCAACTGGAGATGTCGATTGACATTACATTTGAATATTTGGAGATTATAGCTCTCAGGGAAACTGAAATAGGGAAAGGAGTTCCACAGGCGAGAGGTGCGAGACATGAAGTTATTGGAGAAGAAGAGACGGCTACATTTAGGAGTTTCGACAGTGAAAGGGTGAGAGGGGGATGCCAGCCTCGTAGGGCGCTTGAACTCATGAAGTCTGGGAACCAGCGAATGCAGCTCCTCGGAGCAATTGCCATGAAAGTATTTGTAAAAAAAAGACAGAGAGAGGCGACGGCGCGTCTGTGAGAGAGTGACTGTAGAACCTAGCCAATTATATTGCAAGAACCCCGAGGCAAACAGATGGGGCTCCAGACCATATATGGTAGCAAACTATATATATATATATATATATATATATATATATATATATATATATATATATATATATATATAGATAACTAGATTCGTTTCGAAAAACCCTCTAATTTTGATTTGCTAATAATCAAATCAATCTCGAGAGAAAAAAAAAGGTTTTAAAAAAGAAAGAGCTACAAACATGAACTTCTGCCGACAAAAAATCGCACAGATACAGGTCTGAAGCCCAAAGAAAAACCCCGATACGAGTAAACAACTAACTAACAAAAGCGCTCAATACAACCGTAGAGCATATATATATATATATATATATATATATATATATATATATATATATATACTAGTAGCATGGCCCGGCGTTGCCGGTGCGTTGATTCAAAAATCGTACGACTCATACAGCAATCGTTATCACTTGACTTAAGAGTTGGGAAATGCAAAGTCAGTCTTGGCCTTCCCGCTAACTTCGAGTATGTGCTTGTAAATTTTGATGCAACTCCATCGAAAATTGCGGCCGTGCATTCGTTATACACGCACACACATCCTGCCTTATATATATATATATATATATATATATATATAAACCAAGTGATTTCTCTCAAACAGCAGAATGTGTAAGGTCAGTCTGTCGGATTCAGAAAGCAATGACAGGCCAAGCAAATTGACTAAGCACCACTGAGGAAATTATTTAGATAATATAATATTCGGTAATGAATTTTCAAATCTCTTGAATCTTTTACTCAATTCATTGGAATATATAAGAACGAAAATTCGGGTTTTTCGATTTCTAGACCGATTCATACCACCGTCAGCAGAATCTTTGGAAATATTGTGTAGCAAGTTCTTTTCTTTTTTTTTTAAAGTAACGATGGAATAAGTTCTGAAAGCGATCCAAGTTTTTTTTTTGGCAATAGTTGGAAGCGATGTCAAAGGTTTGCCACCAGGCAAAAGGTTTGCAGTCATGTCAGTATGACGAGAAACGCTGACGGCTTAAAATCACATCTCACCTTCCATTGCTCAAGGCAAAAAGCCAAGTAAACTTCAGGAAAAATTTTCTGCGCCTTGCTCAACAAAGTACAGAGGTTAAATTCGCTTCCCAACCCTGGTGTTCTCTTTAAATGTTTCGATCTTTCTACACCCCACCCTTACACATCGGTCTCTACAATTAAGCATTCAGACTAGAATTAACATAATTATGAGACCCGTACATTTGAGACTGTACTGATCTAGCTACTAAGTTCAGAGACGTCTGGCAAAAGGGCACAATCATGGAGATTTCTTTTGTTTTAAGTCACATTAACCTTTTACAGTTTATTTAATGTCGAATTCTGCATGTTTGATAAACAATAAATAGATAGTTGTATTATTATAAACAGAGCATTTACTTAAATATTTGTATCTATACAAAAGAATGTATAAACAATAAAATTGTCGGACTTTGTCTATTTCATAATGTGTGACGTCATTTGTTTACATTTGGATACGCATTGAGCGGATATGAATGTACGTGAGAGAATCATGGAAGACTGAAGTTCAAATACAGTAAACTCGACCTTGCTAACCGAACGCTCCTCTGTGGCCAAATCGGTTAAAGGCACGTCAAGCTAAATGACAGCTCCGTATAGGATACAGGTTCGATTCCTGTCGGAGGACGAATATTTTCTATGAAAGTTTCTCGGACATTTCGGCCGGTAAATGTTGTTTAATGCTGTTTATTATAAAATTAGCATTTACTTAAATATTTGTATCTATAAAAAGAATGTATAAACATAAAAATGTCTTAAAATAATTGTCGGACTTTGTCCATTTCATAATGTGTGACGTCATTTGTTTACATTTGGATACGCCATGAGCAGATATGAATGTACGTGAGAGAATCATGGAAGATTGAAATTCAAATACAGTAAAATCGACCTTGCCAACCGAACGCTCCTCTGTGGCCAAATCGGTTAAAAGCCCGCCAGGCTATATGAAGGTTCCGTATAGGATACAGGTTCGATTCCTGTCGGAGAACGAATATTTTCTATGAAAATTTCTCGGACATTCAGGCCGGTAAATGTTGTTTAATACTGTTTATTATAAAACAGAGCATTTACTTAAATATTTGTATAAAAATAAAAATGTCTTAAGATTTATGTGTGTTTGGTTTGCACGATAACCAAAAAAAAAAATAGACAAAGTTATGATGCTACAGGTCTTCGTTACAATATAGGGATATAAGAGTACATTTTAAAAATCATTTCACCCCATGTAAGTATCTATAGAAAAGACACAGGGACGCTATGTTCTGGTGGTGAGCAATTGACTGAATCTGAGATACCAGGTCAGGAACAATAACATTGCAGATTTATTTTGAATTCATCAAGAATCTGTAAATAAAAGCACCAGACCAGATATGGCAGCGATATTAAAACAAAGCAGTTTCATTTTGGTGGTGTTAAAATAAACCATTCCTTGCCTCAATTAACAACAGATTATAGCTCATATTTGAGATCAGACTTAATTAGGACAAAAATAATTAATTGTCATTAGCATAGATACTGACAATTGATGTCATCAGGAAATTCATTTATGAAAATTACAAACATTATAGGTCCAAGGATAGAGGCCTGGGGAACATTGTATTTATGCAGAAAGCTCTAGAAGAGTGGCCATTCAAAACAACTTTCATTTCATGATTTGATAAGAAAGACTGAATCAGTTTAAAAATTTGTCCAGAAATGCCATAAACTTTTTGACTTGCATATGCCACACCCTGTCAAATGCCCATTGAAATATCCAAAGCCTGAGATTCACCTTTCTTATCTAAAGCTTGATAGACACTTTCAACAATAATTATTAATACATCAGCAGTTGACCTAGAAGAACGAAAGCCATATTGTTTATCTGAAAGAAAAACCCACAAGGTGAGATGCCTAACCAATTCATATTTTATTAGAGCCTCTAGGTTTGTTATTTTGAAATATGGATTCTATATTCCTCAAGTCGTTTTGCCTCCATTATGACCCCCGACAAACCTGAGCAGGAAAAAAAAAAAAAAAGGTATTTTGAATATGATAATGATAAAAAATGTTTTGGTGTTTTATTATTTGATATTGTGTTTTTTTTTTTTATTTTTTTCAGGAATGTTTTTTGGAAAAAACAAATTGAGAATAGCAACAACAATTTTTTGTGACATATCTGAAGAATAATCTTTCGGACAATGCTCATTGAATAAATTATCAACACCAATTTGAGGTTTGTCTTTTGGTTTCTGACTTTGGAATTATTATTATTATTATACTCTCAGATACTAGTAAAATTTGGAAAGTAATCACATTTTATCCGAAAGGATATAAAAACAAATGTAAGTTGCATTTAGATATTATTTATCAAAACCCATGAATTGAAATGCTGATTTTCAAAGCAAGCATCCCTTCATATTTTGGAATCTTTCATACCTCCTCCTAAAGCGTATAAAATCACATCTTTTGCATTGGTATAATTGGGAAGTAATACATTTTCCTGGAAAAGATATAAAAACAAACCTTATGTTAAATTTACTGAAATATTATTTATCAAAAATGTAATCGCCTTCATTTTCAACAAATGTAACTCAGTAGTAAGACAAAATTTCATTTCTACGATTTGTTTTTGTTTTTTGTTTTTTTTTTTCATTTCACTCCAAGCTAAGCAACAAAGTCACTAAAATACAAGGTTCATGTATCATTTGATGCAGGTTTGTGACTTGAATTTGTCATTTTTGTAAAATATTGCAAAGCCATTCCAACAGAACAATTCAAAAAAGCTTTGTGCGATAATGGAAGATAATTTGAGTGCACAAAGGCTATAGGTATTTAGATAACTATTAACAATGGGTACCAATAAGCATTACCTGCTCACGAATTTTCATTAAACTTGTATATATTGATTTTGTTCGGATTGGAATTATGTTCAATAAAGCAAATTTAATTGAAATATTAGGGTGTTCAGAATATTTAATTACAGATTACCAGAACATTTTTTGTTTTTAGAAAAATTTATGTTATCACGTGCGATACTCTGTCTTCATCAGCCGCCGATCAGGGGTGATATCACGGTTTCGGTTATATGGCGGGACGGCCATATATATTTTACCAGCAGCGTTTATTTAAAAAGCAAAGGGTATGAAGATATTGATCGTTTTTTCAGTAATGACGTTTTCCTGGACGCGTTTGCCGTTATTGACGCGCTCGTAAAAATCGTTATAGACGACCCCGCAAATATTTCACTTGCGCATGTTAGGTGGTGATGTTGCCTCCATTTTATTTGCTTGTTTTGATCTCGACCAAATCCAACTTGAAGCATATATGTAAGTTGCATTTGAATATTACTTATCAAAACCCATAAATTTGTATGTTGATTTTTAAAAACCACCTTCCTGCTTTGGAAATGTTTATACCTCCATTCTAACTTAATATCACCAAAGGGTATAAAATGGTATCGTTTACATTAGTGTATAAGGAAAGTAATTACGTTTTTTCTGGAAAAGCTAGAAAAACAAACATATGTTCAATTTATTGAAATATTATTACAGATTACATGAACATATATAAAAACATATATGTAAGTTGCATTTGAATATTACTTATCAAAAACCATAAATTTGAATGTTGATTTTTAAAAGCCAACACATCTTCCTGCTTTGGAATTGTTTATACCTCCATTGTAACTTAATATCTCCAAAGGGTATAAAGTGGTATCGTTTACATTAGTGTATTAAGAAAGTAATTGCGTTTTTTTCTGGAAAAGATAGAAAAACAAACATGTGTTCAATTTATTAAAATATTATCAAAATATTATTTATCTTGGCTGAATGTTTAGAACATTCGCTTTCTGACCAGGAGAGCCAGGTTCGAATCACTATCATAGTTTCAGATACTAGAGTGTGTGGAAAGTAATCACATATTGCCGGAATGGATATAAAAACAAACGTAAGTTGCCTGTAGATATTATTTATCAAAAGAAAGACTGAATCACTCCAAAATGTCGTCTGGAAATACCATGACCTTTCAAATTGCAAAGAAGACCAGTATACCAAGCCCTGTCAAATACGTTCGGGATATCGCAAGCAACACTATGAGATTCGCCATTCTTATCTAAAGTCGGATAGACTCTTTTAGAAATAATCGTTACCACTTCAGTAGTTGACATAGAGAAGCGAAAGCCATATTGCTTATCGACAAAATTCTTAACCAATTAATTAAATAGAGGCTCTAATATTTTACCAAAATGAGTTAGAAAGGGTAGAGAGTCATGGGAGTGAAAGAGAATAAGACTTGAATGAAGGACAGAAAAAAAGGACGCGATTCAAGAAGACAAAGATGGCGATTAACGTTACATTTAAATTTTTGGAGATAATAGACATAAGTTAGGTTTAGACTATAGTCTTTTTTACCCTTTGCAATAGAGTCAAAAATCTAGACGCAAGATTGGCTTGCTCAAAAGTCAAGAAGCCAGACATAGGTTTCGTTTGCAAGTCAAAAATCTAAATATAGATTTGAAATTTGTTTTGTAAAAAAGTCTAATTGATTTTATTTACAGGTAGACATAGGTTCAGTAAACAGGTGACTCATTTTAGGCGGAGGTTATCCTTCTGAACTAAGATACAGTCAGCAAGATGGCAACGGTAAAAAAAAAAAAAGAATAATAAATTGATTTTCTTTTATTAAATTTTTGATAATTATTAAGTGAATATTAATTTCGCTTTCGTAAAAATAATTTAATGTCGAATAAGACAACTTATACTTCCTAATTATAACGTCCATATAAATTATATATATATATATATATATATATATATATATATGTCGCCAGAATATATATATAAGGATCTTTATAGTCTTGGAGCGGGTAGAATGGAGATCAACGTGTTTTAGTGGACTCAGCAATTTTCAATCTGCTTGTCTGAATCATCTTGAAAGAAGCGAGAGCAAGATATAAAAAGGTCAGCCAATCAAACAGTGATCTCATCTTACAATTTTCACTTTCACAAAATTTCTTCCATATAATGGCCTCCTTTTAAATAATAAATAAGCGGGTATTTAATACCACTGAATCAATAAGCTGGCAGATCCTCATACGTCGAAACCGATTGGGAGAATTCCATTACACACACACACACACACACACACACACACACACACACACATATATATATATATATATATATATATATATATATATAATTAGGGGAAAAATATACTTCATCCATTTGAGAATATTGTTCTCGTTCCACGTGCCATTCCTTTCCTAGATTTAAGTTTAAGTTTTAATCTTTAGTTGCTCAAATTCCAAATTTTTGTTTATACCTTGCTGTGAGTTTATTGAATTATAAAGTTTTGGGTCAAGTAAAATTTTGAATTACTTATTGATATTTATCCAATGTGCTTGACGAGTTGATTTACTAAAGGGAAATAACGGAAAGTGAGATATGTTGAAGAGGCATGTTTAAATTGGAACTAGAATAGCAGTGGACAAAAGAAAGGGTTCAATTAGATATTAAAATATAGGAAAATATCGGAGCGTACAACGACCGAAACGTCGTGGATATGACAAAAATGAGGACAATAGTGCGAACAATGTTAATTAGTGTATATATATATATATATATATATATATATATATATATATATATATATATATATATATATATATATATATTAAAATATCCGTCGTAGTCGATCGAATGAGGGTCAAACAGCTCAGTTCCTAAAAACCGACAGTTTAAACACCAGCACATGAAATTTGATTATAGTGGTGAAGGCAAATTTAATAACGAACCACTATGTTTGAATATATGAATAAATATACATATATATATACGTGAAACGAGGTCCCCAACTTTTGAATTCAGAGTTGTCCTTCTTCTAGACATGTTTTATCCGTTATATATATATATATATATATATATATAGATATAAATATATCATAAATTAACTGATTTAAAAAATTTTTTTCGCTACACAGTAATAACCATGTTTCAAAAATGGAAGCTAAAAAACTAAAAAATTTAATTTTGTAATTAAATTAAAAACATTAGTTCTATTTCATCTTCAAGCGAATTTTGGAATAATTTATTTTTTAAATTTACTGAGTTTTAAACGCACATAAAATTCATAATTTCTGTTTCCAAGGATACAGAGAAATCCAATCATTCAGACAAGGGGTGGTAGCGTGTTCATTTTTATTAACTTTTGTTGTATCAATTATGAGTTACGTTTGAAAAAAGGGTTATGTTTAGGTAGGGGTAGGGATGTATTTTTCAACGAATTCTGACATCCGTTAAATGCATGTCGTCTGTTTTTTTTTAAAATTTTTTTTAACGGCAAAATTTTTTAGGGCATTTTTTTTTTTCATTATTTGTATACTTAAATTTTTTTTGAGATGTTTGGGTTAGAATACGTTTTTATTTAATTACAAATTTTAAAATATTTTCACTTTTAATTTTTAATAGACTATATTTTTTTTTAAAACAAGTAAATGTAATAGAATTACTTAAAGTATATAAAATTATTTTTTTCATATCAAATATAAGTATATATATTACCAGCTCACATTTTTTTTTTTTTAAAATTTTATTTTTAAATATTATTTAAGAAAAATTTTTTTGACAATGGAAAAAAAAAAATAGCTATTTCATTTCTCTGATTCAGTAAATTTTTTTTTTTATAAACTTAGTAATATATAGTTTCTCATGTATGCACAAAGGACATGGGTCATTTAATGACCTACATATTCTAGCTTTTCTTATTAATTTCCATTTTACTGTAGGTGTTTTATTGGATTCTTTTAGGTGCCAGAAATATTTTGAGAGAGATGTTTGATTTTATATTTATTTATCCTAAATGAACTTTGATGTTGATTGAATCTTTTTTGAACTCATTTTTGCAACCTATATAGATTTTTTTATGTTTTCAGGATTTTCAATAGAAGAGATATTGCATTGGTATACTAATGATTCCATGCGACATTTATTTTGTAGAGGACAGTTATGAAGGTTTCTACAGTTACATAATTTTTTGTTTATCTTCATCTTTTTTATTTTATTTTTCTATTGTCTAAAATTTTTTTGGTTTTGGTATAAGTGTTTATTTAAGATATTAGCATTATGTTTCTTAATATTTTTTCTAAGTTTTTCAGTACAGCTGTAACTAAAATTTTAGTGTATTTTTATTAAAAAATAGTACTTAGTTTACTTTCACTAGGAAAATGTTTGACTATTAATGCGAGGAATTTTTGTCCTAATTTGTTATTTTACCATTTGGTTGTATGGGGGAGTATACCAAATAATTTTTCTACATCTGTTTTTTTCTATGCTTTCCATTTTCATTTTTTTTTATATAAGTTAGTTTTTTTTTTGTAGCCACTATTTTTAGATTTTTTATTATAAAAATTAATATGTTCAAAGAAAATCTTGTCATTTGCTGAATTTGTACTTATTTTTTTTCATGATAAATAAAGGTATATGTTTAATTATAGATGTGGGGGTGATTTGATTTATAAACAAATATATATAAAAGATTGGTATTATATTTTTTTTTTAAAAATAAAATTTTTTTAATTTAAATCTAATGTTATATCAAGGAAGTTAACTTTTTTAATTTAGTGTAAACCGTAATTTTAAGTTTTTTTAACATGTTTTATTAACAATTTTTCTAATTTTATCTATTTTAAAAGTTAGTAGAGTTTTTAATAACCACAAAACCATCGTCTCTGTATAAACCAAATCAGTTATATTAATATCACGGTAATGTAAGATTGTATAATATAAAAAGACCTATGAGATCAGAAGACTCAGTTTGAGTTAGTGATCCCATACCCGAATCAAATTGGTCATATGATTTTTTTATCCATTAAAAACTTTTTATGAATCATAAACCATATATCGCATTTATAATAATGAATTTTTTGAAATGTTTGAATTAAGAATAAATATGATGAAGTAGAAATGTCAAAATTATAATTAATATATATATATATATATATATATATATATATATATATATATCAACATATAATACATTTGAATAAATATTTTTTAATTTCCCAAAAAAAAAAAAAAATTAAATTAAAATATATAAATTAATTTTTTTTTTTTTTTACATTACTAAAAAACATTATTTTTAAATAATAATATATATATATATATATATATATATATATATATAAGATAATATATAAAAAGCAAAAAATGAAAAGAAAAAAAAAAAAATAAATAAAAATAAACTGTTAAAGTAATCTATTTAAAAGAAATAAATCAAACCGCAAAATATTCGCCAAATAAAGACTATGAATTTAAATTAATTTCCCGTATATATAAATAGCCGAGAAAATATAAACAGCACTCGTCCTATATGACAATTTATCTCTCGTTTATTAAAACAGACTATTCTGCGATGAATAAATTTTACTTCAATGTTCAGAACAATATTTCTAACGCTCCATCTCTGATATTTAGCATCTTTATATCATAAATATAGCATAATATTGTTGGATTCTTATATAATTATATATATATATATATATATATATATATATATATATAAATATTTAATAGTCGAATTTTTCGGCGATATTCCCCAAATTAAAAACAAGGAGGCGTTGGTTATATTAAAGTAATGTTCATATATAAAAGCCCTAAAAAAGGCGGAAGAACTCTTTTTTTCAACGGCCATTAACTAGAGTTGGTTTCTCCATAAAATCACCGTGGAGATTTTTTTTTGAAAAGAACTCCATATTTAATCCCAAAAATATATAATTTTAACAACAACAGGATATTTAAACCAAATATGATGGGAATTTTAAAACACGGACGACTTCAGATTTATAATTGTGCAAGAAATGAGAGAAATTTGACAAAAGACAGAGAAAGAAATGTTTTCCTTAAATTAAAAAAAACCAGTTGATTCGTTATAATCACCAACCCTTCATGTCAATGGAGAGAATCAACAAAAAAGGCGTAGATCAATAAAAAATGGAAAGTTTTAGAATCAAACATAATTGATGGCAAACAGAAAGCATAATTTCTATAATTAATTAAATGAAAACAGTTCTGTTTTGGAAATATTATTAATTTATATTTTATTTTTTGAAAAATTTTTTAAAAATCCCGTTAATAAAACAGATTAAATATCCTTATAAAAATAAAATGTAATTTTTCTTTTATATTTTATATATATATATATTTTATTTATATATATATATATATATATATATATATATATATATATATATATATATATATATATATATATATATATATATATATATATATATATATTTATATATTTTTTATATTTTATATATATTTATATGAAAATATATGGATATTATATATATATATATATAAAAAAATAAAAAAAAAAAAAAAAAACAAAAAAATCTTAATATGCAATTATGCTGTATTAATGTTAATATAAAGTCAACGTCGGACGTTTCGGTCTATTTAAGACCATCATCAGGACATTTTCATTTAAACATAATTAACATTAGAACATATAAAATTCAACATGAAAAGACGATGGATATAAGAGCACAACTAATCCAAACAGATAACTGAAATTTTTATATAAGCTCAGCGTTCCGTTTAAATATGATCACGTCGTCGTCTGGTGGGCGACGTTGTGAAAACGTATTCGAAGATGATTTCCAAATATTAAAATATTAAAAAAAAGTCTATTGAACTATATTATATAAACAGTTCAAGAAATCCCTTCCGTTGATATAGGAATACGCAGAGATCAATAGGTTCTTATATCTTCATACAAGCTTGAAGTCCTCCACGTTACAAAGCAAATCAAAAATGATTTCAAAAACGATGGAACAGTTCTAAAAACAGTTCGTTAATAAATCCTTTCCTTACTTGATCAATAGATTCTTATATTTTCGTACAAGCTTGAAGTCTTCCATGTTATAAATAAATTCAGGTTTGTATTTCCAGTAGACAGTATGTATATATATATATATATATATATATATATATATATATATATATATTTAAAATATATGGACATAGATTACAGTATGAAGAAAAATATACCTGAATTTACTTTATAACATGGAAGACTTCCAGCTATATATGAAAATATAAGAATCTATTATGTCCATCGTCTTTTCATGTTGAATTAAATATAGTCTAATGTTATTTTTATGTTTTATGAATATGTCCTGAAGATGGTTTATTAGACCGAAGGAAACGTCTGACGAAAAATTATGTTAACATTAAACAAACATATAATAATAAAAGGATTTTTTTTTTCTTAAAATTTACATATATATTATATAATATATATATATATATATATATATATATATATATATATATATATATATATATATATATATATATATATATATATATAAATTTTGTGTTTTTTATTATATTATATCAAATATATATATATATGTTTTTTTATATATTTATATTTATATTATTGTCCTCATGTTTGCCATATTTATTACAACAATTTATTTTATCATAATCCGGCCTTCTTCAGGTGATTGGAATGTCAAACTGAAATTTTTTTTTTTTTCGCTTCCTGGGGTAGATTGTTCTAGTTCACGTGCCATGTTTGATGGATGTCACTTTTATATCCTCTTAATTCCCTCCAAGTTCTCCACTGCCTTAACTGGGTATTGAACTTCACACTCCCTGAGGACACATGGCACTGTGGATAAAGGCATTAGTTAGATCCAGTGGCAGGACTTAGGGATTCTGAGGGAGATTGATGAATATTTTCTACTTGTTCTTCATCCTGTCGGGTTCCGATATAATATTGATACCAAATCATATATATATATATATATATATATATATATATATATATATATATATATATATATATAATAAATCTGATTTGTATAAAAAAAAGTGGATCAGCGTAATAAAAATATTAAATTGATCTACTAAAATTTTTTCAATGTATTTATCATTACAGAGCAAATAAATATTAATAAACCAAAAGATTCAAAATTGCCTCTTGTATTGTTTTATAACGGTTGAAATAGGTTGAAAATGATTTTAATATGAGGTAATTTTTTATATATATATATATATATATATATATATATATATATATATATATATATATATATATATATATATATAAATATATTTTTTCAATAAGACGGAAACTTTCGTCAAGTTAAAATAGGTATATAACTCATATGATTTAATTCT
>CAHIKZ030002595.1:42500-45000 GCA_903632075.3 Acanthosepion pharaonis
TTATGGACGGGGCGGGGGTTGATTGTAGCAGCGATTATGAAAAATAGATAAAAGTCGGGTTTGGGATGTTTTATAAGCGAGAAAAAATTCTGTGGCGGGTTGAAAGGATCAGGAAAGAGAAAGCGGGAGGGGGAAGGTTATCAGATCCCGTAAGCTTCATGATCACGTGCTCGCGAATCGACGACTGTTCACGGTTGAAGAAGGCAGCGGTTCCTTGAGATTCCCGCCTCGACCAGATCTTGTTCATGTCGCTGATCGGAAAAAGAGCTCAAATGCAGGAAATGATTTCCCAGCGAATTTCTAGAAATTTCTAGAATTTCCAGAATTTCTTTTTTCGTTTTTTTTCCTTGCCGCTAAATATGTTTATTACAGAATAAGAGAGTATTAAACACATTTGATTATTAAATACCCCCACCAACGCACAGGTACACATTAAGCACACAGACACACACACAAGAATGAATCACACAACAAACACAGAAAGAGACTTGTACAGAGACAAATGTGCATACACACATATGCAGACAGACACATACACACGACGCACACAACAGATACAGGCAACACATAGAGAAACTACACACACACACAGAATCACCCACATTGGAAACAGACACGAACACATACAGACACAGTTACGCACACAGGCACATACATACTGACACGCCCAAATACAGATACAGGCATATACACTCAGCCACACACACAGAGGCACACACACACAGGCGCATGCACAGACACGCATATATATACACACACACGTACCCAGACACACGCACAGAGACATGCACACATACACACAAACACGCCCCAATTCAGATACAGTAACATTCAGGCACACACAAACAGGTACACACACATACACACACACACACACAGGCACATGCACAGACACGGACATATATACACACACTCAAACGGAACCACACACAGAGACACGTACACACGGACACGTCCAAATTCTGATACAGTCATACCTAGACACACACACACAAACAGGTGCACGCCACATGTATGCATAAATTTAGAGAGGCACATGCATAGACACGCCCACATTCACACTCACGCACACAGACACATACGCACAGACACGCATACATACACACATGCACTCAGACAGGCCCAAATTCAGATATAGGCACACACACACGCACGCAGGTACAGGCACAGACACGCATACGTACACACTTGCACACAGATTCACATTGACAGATGCACACACAGACTCATACTGATACCGATGCAGGCATATGCACATAAACACGCACATACACTCACAGATGCACTCAAATTCACGCACACATAGAGACATACACAGAGGCACTCATACAGATACACAAAGAGAGACGGGCGCGAACACATACATACACACAAACACACTAATTTGCATCCTAAGTAATTTCATTTTGGGAAAAGGAATTGTAATGTCGAATGTATAATCGAAACTAACATGATAAGCTCTTTTTCTATGTGCCGTGTCCCTTCAGGACGTAGGGGATCATGGCTCTTCACTATTTCCTGTCCTTTGTAGCTATTCGTATGATTTGTCTTTTTGTCATCTCTCCTAAACCCTGTTCTGCTATCCATCTGCGCAATTTCAGCCTTTTCCTTCTTTTTCTTTGTGCCGTGTCCTTTCAGGACGTGGGAAATCATGGCGCTCCACTATTTCCTGTCCTTTGTAAGTTTTGTCTTTTTGCTATCTCTCCTAAACCCTGTTCTACCATCCAGCTGCACAAACTTCTTCTTCTTCTTCTTTGTGCCGTGTCGCTTCAGGACATGAGAAATCATGGCTCTCCACTACTTCCTGCACTTTGTAGCCTTTCGTAAGTTTTGTCTTTTTGCTATCTTTCCTAAACCCTGTTCTGCCATCCATTTACACAACCTTCTTCTCCTTCTAGGGTGATCATGGCTCTCCTCGACTTTCTAGCTTGTGTGGCCGTTACCAGTCTCCTGTACCTCAATTTGCTCAAGCTCCTGTCTCCCGTCGTCCCACCTTCAATTCACACATGCTCGTCAGTTCAGGGCCTCGCTGACTTGCCCTGCCTCTCTTGCTCTAGTCGATGAAATGGGTCAGCGACAGCAAAGTTCAACGCAAAAGGCCGAGGTTTGAAAAGAAAAGGATACATTTCCAAAAAAGATCCCGTTCCATGAAAGGAAATTGATGCTGTGCGGGCTGTGGCATCATTGGGGCATTTTCTTCATTTAGAATTCTTGAAACGCAATGGTACCACTAGATGTACGAGGGTAAGTCAAAAATGAAATGCGCGTTTGCCATAACATATCCTTAAGTTTATCACACTGCCTTCTGCGCATGCGTGCTTATAGCAGGTATTATTTTGGTAATTCGCTATTAGTAACACTTGCAGTAATTCTTGACCACTGAAAATACCTTTCTTATTCATTTATAGACAAATATCAGATAGATTGATATTAATGTTATTTGATAGACAGGTCGATCGACAGATAAGAATGGCTTTATATATATATGCTCTACTCTACT
>CAHIKZ030002595.1:55000-130000 GCA_903632075.3 Acanthosepion pharaonis
GCCGTGAACGTTTGCCTCGGCGGGATGTAGTATATATATATATATATATTTATATATAATATGCGGTATAGCAAAGAGAAGCATGGCACATCCCACCTGTTGGAGAGAGGTTGAAGGGTGAGGAATAATTCTTCACCCACAAGGGCTCGTATACGCTTTTGGACACTATCAAGGCTGCGGAGTGAGATCTGCCCACCTCTCGCATTTCTGTAAATGAAAATTTTTTGGCCTGATCTGGTTCTTGTAAAGGTAGAGGATTGCAAGAGGAGTCAGGTATTTACTGGAGCGGTACAGGAAGCCGACCATTTTCCCTGGATCCTTATCAATGGCTCGTGTGTAGCAGTTCCACTTGACGTCGGGTGTGAGTTTAAGGCCAAACAGTCTTTCTAGGCACTGCGCTTCCCTAAGAGGACCTCCGTTCATCCTGATTGGTATTAATTTTGGCTCGGATCGTTGACGATAGAACTAGGTTGGTCTTCGAGACATTAAATGTAACCATCCAATTTTTACCCCATTGTATAGTTTGTACATGTTCGAAAGAGAGATCTCTGTCCAAAAACATTGAAGCATTTATCAACGTAAAATTATTTTAATGCCAAATTTAAACATTAAATATATCAGTTTTATGGCTTAAACAACATTATATTTTGAACGCAACATTAGGCCTTCATCTACAGACATTTTGTACATTGTTTTACAGATAGAAAGTGCTATATATAAATTGTTTAAATTACGAAAAAATGAAAATAACACTGACATCTCATTTTAACATATATTTACCAAAATTACAAAAAAATATCTTGAAATACTACAGAGTAAATTTATTCAATAAAATCCCCATTGTCTTCAACCACGGCCTCCAGACGACTTCGGAATCTCCTGCAACTGTTTCTGGACAGTTTCCTTGTTTAAGTTGTTGAATGCTGCCATAATCCTTTGCCTTCAGTTCATCTTTTAATGTTCAAGGAGTTTTTGCCCCACATAATAATCAAGGGGGGAGTTAGGTGGCCAGATGTAAGGGGTGATGTGGTTGCAGAAATTGTCTGACAGCCATGACTGGGTTCTCCTGCTTGTGTGGCATGGTGCAGAGTCCTGTTGCCAGACATAGGGTCTTCCAGCAGCCACCCTCTTGACCCAGGGCAGCAATACCTCCTCAAGGCACTTGATGTAGGCCTCCGTGTTGAGTCTGAGGCCTCACCAACAAATTGAATGGAGGCATAACGTCGATCAGTGAGTTTTAGTGATCTGCAAACACCTTCGTAATCACCATTAGACTCATCCAACTCTTTCCGAATCCTCTGCACTGTCCTCAGATTGACACCCAAACACTCTGAAATGTTCGTATTGGAGCTTCCGGCGCGAATGCCAAGCAGTACAGCATGCCGTTTCCAAATTTCTGGCGGAGTGAATTGCGTCATGGTGCTCTTTTTCTCACAGACGGTGCCCAACTGACCCTACTATACTGTGCAGTCGACAAAATAAAAAACAAAAAAACGCGCATGCAAAAATTAAAAATATAAAATGGCGACAATTTACCCATCGCACCCTATATATAATATATATATATATATATATATATATATATATATATATATGTATTTAAATAAAATTATTATAAATATTATTTAAAATATTCAGGAAAAACAAAATTAAAAAACATTTTATTTAAATTTAAACAATGTTTTAATTGAATTTTATTTAAATAAAATTTATGGTGATTTTTAAAACATTTAAGATAAAATAATTAAAAAAAATTAATTTAAATTTTTTTAAAATTTTTAAATTAAAAATATATATTCTTCATAAATATAGTCAAAATTTTTTTGAAAATCAAATTTTATTTAATTGTTTTATTTTTAATTTGAATTTTAAATATAGATTAAAAAAAAAAATTCAATACAATATTTTATTTAATTATTACAATAAAAATCAATGCATAATTTAAAAAAAATTAAATCCTAAATAGAGAAATTTATTTTTGATTAATATTAAATATAAATAAAAAATAATAACATAATAAAATATTTTTTAAATTATATATTTTTCATTTATTTTTTTCAAATTTTCAAAATTTTACATTCAATATCATCATATTGAAAATTTTTTCACAAAAAAAATTAAAATTTTTTAAAATTATTAAAAAATATTTTATATTAATTATAAATTTTAATTCCAAATAAATTTTTTTGAAATTTAAATCATTTATGGGAATATTGAAATAAATATATATTATTAATGGATTTGAATTTTAAATCTTTTTTATTCTTTATTTAATTGTCCATTTTGTTTTTTTTGAAAAAATATTACTAATATGAAAACTTTTTTAAAAAAATTTTCCACTGAAAATTAAAAAAAAATTTTTTTATTTTTCATTTTTAAATTTTTTAAAAAAATTTTTTTTTTGTAAAAGTTTTTTTGGTTTTAAAATTTGTAAAATAAAAAATTTCAATCAAAATTAATAATATAATAATATTTGATATATAAATATTTTATTTTACAATATAAAATGTTTGTGATTTTGCAGGTTGACAAAAAAATTATATATTTGAAAATAAAATAAAATTTATAAAATTTAAAATAAAATAAAAAAAAAAAATTTTTTAAAATTCAAAAAGAAATTCTTTATATTTTATACATTATATTATTTATTTTCAAATTTCAAAATTTTATATTTGAAAATTTGCAAATAAAAAAATATAAAATTGAAATATTTTTTTATTAAAATGAAATTCCATGATTCAAAAATATTTAATTTTTTAATTCCCAAATTTTTATTTTATTTAAAAATTTTTAAAAATTTTTATTTAATAAAATAAAATTTATTTTTTAAAATAATTCATAATTTTTTTTAATAAAATATATATAATTTCTATATATTAAAAAATCTTAAAAAAAGTAAATTTTTTCAAAACTTTTAAATGTTTCTTTTTTATTTTTATTATTTAAAATATATAAATATAAAATTATTATTTCTATTTTAATTTTTATTTTAAAAATTTTATATTTCAAGAAAAAAAATATTATATTTTAGCAAATTTAAATTTCATTTTCAAATAAAAAATTCATTTTAATAAAGAAATCATTCTTTATCTTTTTTTATTTTCTTTATATGTAAAATATTAAAAATGTTTTTTTTTTGAAGAAAATTTTTTAAAAATATTTTTGAAAATTTTCAGTAAAATTTTTTAATATAAAATTTTTGTTAATAATTTAAATGTTTTAATTTTTTCCATTGGTGACATAAATTAAAAAATATTTAAACTGAATTAAATAAATTTAAATAATTTATATTATTTATAAAAATATTTTCTATTTATCATTTTATAAATACATAAAATATATATTTATATTAATTCCAATAAATATTATGACTAATATGTCAATGAGAATTAAAATTGAAAAAAAAAATTTTAAATTTAAATTTCAACTTTGATATTTTTATAATTATATAATATCTAATAAATTTATAATAGATATCTATATTTTATATAATTATTTCAAAATAATTTAAATTATAAATTTTAATTTTCAAAAAATTTATTTTTATTTTGATATTTTTTTCAAAATAAAACAATATAGTTCTTTTTTAAATGTCTCCTTTTAAAGATAAAATATAAAAAACTTTATATTTAAATTTTAAGTTTAACAATTGAATAGTTTTGTTGATCCAAATTATATCTTTAAAAAATTCAAAATGTTTATCATTTATATCTTATTAATTTCCCATCAAAATAGTTTTATATATTTAAATATTATTTTATAAATAATTAATAAAAATTACATACATAGTAAAAATTAAAAAAAAAATTTTGAAAATAATTGTATTTTTATGAAAAATAAATTATAAAAATTTCAAATTTTTAACTTTATACTGAAAAGAATATAAAATTAAATTAAAAAAAAAAATGTCAAAAAATAAATCAAAATTATAAATTTAAAAATAAAATTTATAATTTATATTATATAAAATATATTTAAAGAAAAATTTTATGAAATTGATTAAATATAAAAATTTGAACTTTATATTTGATTTTGAAGAATTTCATGATGATTTTAAAAAAAAAAAAAGAAAATAAAATGCAAATAAAGAACAATAATCTATTTTATTTATAAAGAAGAATTATAATCAAATATATATTTTTTTGTCAATTTAAAAATAAAAAAAATGAAATTATTTCCGAAAATCAATAAAATATCTTTTAAAAAATTAAAAATTAAAAAAAGAAAAATATTGAAAAAATAATAAACAATTAAAAAAAATAAAATAAAAGAAATAAAAAAAAAAAAATCAATTAAAAAATTAAAACTAAATTGACAATTTTTAAAAAAAAAGTTTATATTAGTTTAAATTTTATAAAAAAAAAAATAAAAAATAATTTCATAAACTGAAATTTTCATATGTATAATTTTTAAAATTTTTCATTAATTTATGCAAATGAATTAAAAATCAAAAAAATTTATTAACCTTTGACAAAAAATTTTATGTTTAAAAAATCTAAATAAAAAAAAAATTTTAAAAAAATATTAAAATTTAAATAAATCAAAAAAATCAAATTAAAAAATTTAATTTTTTAAAAAAAAAAAAAAATAATTTTATTTACAAAACAGTTTTCATAATTATAAAAAAAAAAACTAGCCATGTTTGGAAATTTTCTAAAAATTTTTTTTATGAAAATAAAATTTATTGCATTATACTATTTATAGATTCAACAATATTGGAGAAAATTTCATTTTTATTCAAATTTTTAAATAATTTTAAAAAATTTTTTTTTTAATATAAAACTTCGTTAAATTTGTTTAAAAAAATATTTTTGAAAATAATTAAACGTTTTGAAAAAATTTACGTTTTAAAAAATAAAAATAAAAATTTATTTTTAATATTTAATTAAGTAAATTTAATAAAAAAATTTCAAATAATTGAAAAAACTTCAATTGAAATTTACCTTTAAATAATTTTTTTTAAACGAAATTTTTTAATTTTTAACTTATTTTCAAAATCTTTCAATAAATAATATGAAAGAAAAATAAAAATTTTTAAATGCAAATGGATTTATTTTAAAAAAAATTTTCATAACACTCAAAAAAGTTTTATTAAAAAAAAATAATTTAATAATAAAAATAAAAAAATTCATTATTAAAATATTTAAATGGATAATTATTTTTTTTTAAAAAAATTAAAAAAATTTAAAATTTACAATAAAAAATTATATAATTTTAAATTATTAATAAAAGTTATTTTATAATCAAATATTTTATTTTTGTTAAAACAAGAAAAAACCGGGAAATTGTAATTATTAATTTGAAGTTTATCTTTTAATTTAAATTATGGCGAAAAAATGAGGACAATTATTGAATAATGGAAATTATAATTTTTAAATAATATTAAATTTTTAAAATGAATATCAGATTTTAACATTTCATTTACAAAATTTATTATTTTTTTGCAAATTTATGAAATTCAGAAAAAAAAATAATTGAAAAAAGTAAAAAATTAATAAATTAAAATAAAAGAAAAAATTGTTGAATAAATGAAAAAACGTTGTAATAAAATTCGAAAACAACAATATAAACAATGGAAAAATAAACAAATGTAATGAACATTTTCAAATAAATTTCATTTAAAAATATAGAATAATACTGAAATTGACAATTTTAATTGTTTAAATATGTAAACATTAGATTCAGGACAATTTAATAAATAATTTAAAATGAATTTATACATTTTTTTCATAATAGAATTATAAACACAGAATAAGAAAATGAAACGTTTAATAAAATGGAAGAAAAGATAAGTAACAATAGTCGAATAATAAAAAAATATTTAAATAAAATACATCATTTAAAAAAAGAGAAACTTAATCAAAAATTTGAAAATTAAACACAATAAAGAAAATTTAAAAAAATCAATAAAACAGTTGGAATAATGTAATAAGTACAATAAAATATTTGATTATTTAAAAAAATACAGACAGATTTTTAAAAAAGCTATTATAATAAAAAGCAACAAATAATAAAGTAATAAATAATAATAATAATAAAAATAATCCAATACATTAATGAAATCTTTCAAAAATAAAAAAAAATGAAATTATTAAGATATTTAATAAACAAATACAAAATATTAAATTCTAATATTGAAAAAATAATAAACAATCAAGTTTTTACAAACTGTTGAAAGAAGACAAAATATATAATAAAAAGTGGCTATCAATTAAATGGTTGAAAAATATAATAATAGGTTTTATAGTTTACATAACAGGAATATAGGATAACTAAAATTAAAAAATATACTAAAAAAAATAATAATAATAAAAATGCAGATTCTGTGATAAATATCCAGAAACGATTGATCATCTTGTATCAGGTTTTACGGTATTGGCACCCACTGAATATAAAACCCGACATGACAGAGTGGGCCAATATCTGCACTGGAAAATCTGCAACTTCTACGGGAAGGAAACTGAAAGAAACTGGTATGAACACCACCCAGACCCGGTTACGGAGATAGGACCTGTTACAATTCTATGGGACTACACGATATACACTGACAGAACAATCAAGGCCAACGGCCCAGATATTGTTATTAAAGACCACAAACAAAAACCGTGCCTCCTTATTGATATGGCAGTCCCTGCTGACTGCAATATATCTTTGAAGATATTCAAAAAGTTGTCAAGATACAAGGACCTTGAAATAGAAATCTCGAAAATGTGGCATATGGGAACATCAACAATCCCTGTTGTAGTTGGAGCCCTAGGACTGGTTGGAAAAGATTGCAGTAGACTAATTGAAAGGGATTCCTGGAAGTCCATGCCTCAAGGAGATACAAAAAATTGTTCTGACAAGTACAGCCCACACTTTACGAAGGGCTTTATCTGTGTAATTTAATTTTTTTTTTCTTTTTTGTCAGTGGAAAGTGTCATGACGCCATTTCTAACCTTAGGTCCCTGGGCGGGACCCGAAAAAGAAATGTGTAAACGCCAGAAAAAAAAAAGAAAATAATAATAATAATAATAATAATACTAATAATAAAATGTTATTGAAAATAAGAGCTTGTTATTAAAAAGAAGAAAAGGACATTTTTACTTGAGAAGTTATCTCAATAGATGTCCAGAACAACTGTCTATATTTCTGGGATGAGGTTTTGTAACTATTTAAACTATTTACATTTTAAACATTGCTGTTTTCCTCATCTTAAATTTTGCCCTTTTTACAATGTTTCAAAAGTTGTACACTCGAAGCCCTTCATCAAATGAAAGTCCATATTTCTGAGATGAAGTTAAATTGTTATATTACACTATTTACATTCTTTGGACATTATTTCTTTTATTGTCATATTAAATTTGCCACGTTTGAAGATGTTGTTGGCAAATGACAAAGCCCTTGAAAGTTTTTAAACTCAACTCTTCATGTTTTTTGTCCACTTCTGCTGTGGCCATTCACAACTCTTTGGGTTAAATCCGGTTTTGGATTACTACGTATCTCAGCCATAGAGATGGATTTAGTGACATTGATTCTAATGTCATTACCTTAAATATTCACTTTCTATATGTTAAATTTTTATAAAATTTTGAGCCAATTGCTAAACCTTCATTATAAGATTTATAGATTCTGGTCCCTTTCCCATGTATGTTGTTTGTGCACAGAAAGTCAGCAACCGTAAGAATGAAAGTGAAGATGAGAACGACAGTCCTAACAATGTAAATAGTGTAATTAAAATTGATAATCTTTTATTTGAGGACAGGACAGATTTAAGATTAATACTGATTCCCACTAATTTTAATGCTTTTTTTTTTTCAGAAATCAACAATGGCAAACATTATGATAACAAATGAAATGAAAAGGCATGCTGTTGAATAGTGGAATTAAAAGGCTTATCATAGCGATTTGGATATTGCATGTTTATTTCAGGGTGAAAAAATCGTTTGTCCACAAGATAGAAACGAAAATAAGATTTTAAATGACAGTTCCCCAGTGTCTGTATCAAAACGTAAAAAGACATTCTGCAGGTTAATAATGATAAAGTATGGAACGTCCGAATTTATTCAGGAAAAGCAGACAACTGATGAAAATTAGATTCAATCAATGAGGTCAATTGCCAAAAGCTGCATGTATCTGAAAAAAACAATCAGAATTGGAATGTTCATGAAGACATTCCGATACAAGTCTATGATGTCGTCAATTTATGTCTGCAAAAAACAATTTGAAAACTGTTAAAACATATTTCAAAAGGCTTTGAAAACAAACTTAAAAAATCCTTCAGAAGCTGGTGTGATTTGGTTTTTCTCAGATGAGAAAAATTTTGATCAAGATAAAATTATTAACAGAAGAAATGACAGATGGCTTTATTCAGATCCTTCTAAAATTTGCCAAAATGATGCGCAAAAAAATTCCTTCAAGGGTTATGGTCCAATTTGTTAGTAATGAAGGACAATTTTAAACCACACTTTTTTTTATTTTTCTTAGAATAAATGCTGCTTTCAAAAACTCTGTCATTTTCCAGAAACAGTTGATGAGCCCTTGATTGACAAAAATGCTATACATTTTATTTCACTTATATATTCAGCGAGACTGGCTCCATTCTACAAGGATACCAACAAAGAATGGTTGGCTGACCATTTGTGGACGACCACATCACATGGAAAGTTTGGCCTAAAAAATTCTCCAGATCTCAATCCAAATACTTTATTTATATGTCAGCGTTGTTGAGAAAATTTTAATAAACAGAATGATAACACCAACAAACTCTCTTGAAGCTGCAATAGTTATTGTAATGTCTGAACATAAAAAAGGACCATTTAATATATTTTCAGTTTTGATTTCGACCTAAATGTAAAAAAGGCCATTTTATTGATTCCAGTGTTTTTTTTTATTGAATAAAATGAAATAACACTTTTTTCATGTTTGTTTATTTTGTAATCAAATAAAAATAATCATTTGTTCAGCAAGATTTTTTAAAAATCCACAAAATCTGTCCTCAAATACCAGCCGCAACTTTAAAAATTAAAAGCTATACAATTTTAAAAGTTATGAAGATTTAAAAAACTCATCTATTTAGCCGAAAGAAATATCTGGTTCAGGAAAAGCGTTTCGAAAATTGAAACTCCGAAGTCACAGTTAAATTTATAATCTTGAGAATCACTTGAACGTAAAAAATATTCAATAAATTTATTGCAATCAAAACGATATCAAATGATTTGGCATTTGATCTATGGATCTTTAAATAACTTCAATTCTTATCAGATTTTAAATTAAGTTTCATGAAGGAAAGACCCAGAAAAAAAAGTTATCAATTATTACAGTATATTTTTTAATATAATGTCATATTTATTATATTATAAACCTCATAAAAAAATAAACCTTAACAAAAACGCGATACCTAAGGTTTAAAATAAAATTTTACTAATGAAAATTCTTTCTTGAAGTGTTCATTTTAGGTTTAATTTCAAGCAAATAGATTAAATTTAATTTAAAATAGATATAAAACAACTTTCATTTAATAAAATAAAAACTCAATAAGAAATTGGACTAAATTTATTTTTTACAAAAAATATCCCTTTTTTAAATGTTTTTTCATAATTAATGGATGATGTTCCAACATCTTAGAATCTATTTTACTTTTTATGTAATTATTTAAAATTTTTAAAGATATCAATATAAAAATGGAATATGAATTAAAATATTGATGAAAAAAAAAAATCATGGCAAAACGAAAGCTGGTTGTATATATTCAAAGGCATTTCAATGATATCTCAACGAATTTTTTCAAAAATGGACGTATTTATCAGATATAAAAAATAGAAATCATAATGAATTAATAAAGTGAAAGTGAAAGTAGAAGAATGAATCAAAGACGAATCTGGCTCGGGTTTAGGCTGACAGTGTAAATAGATATGGTAACCAAGTGGGAACAGAAAATGCAAAGTAAAATTTTTGGCAGATTCAACTGGGAAATCGACATCTTAGAATCATTTCACTCTCTGTAATTATGATTTTTTTAAAATGTCATACGAAATGCAGATGGAAAGAAAAAATAACGGTATGGGAATTTTTATTGTTGACGCTGGCAGATCATCAAGAAAAAACAAAGGATTTAAAACACCCGCTCTCAAACTTTATATTTTAAACCTACTTATTGATTGTAACGCTCTAAAATAATAAAATAATAATTTTAAAAAACCTTACAAAAATAATATTCTGAAAATTTATTTATGGAATATTAGCTGATATATCATTTATTTCAGTTTTAAATTATTGTAGAAATACATTTTTTTTATCTTGACAGTTGCTTTGTTTTTAATCCGACAGTAACTGTTTTTGACCTGTTGACAACCTCATGACAGATCTAAAGTTGTTCTACGGAGTCTTAAATAAATGTTAAATCTGATTTCAGTTCTTTTATTTTATTCTAAAAAAAAAAGAATCCGGATTTTAAAACCAAATTCAGATATCCGGAAGGTCAAAACCTCCAGTTAAAGAGGAATTTGGAGTCAAAGAAACATCAACAATTAGTTTGTTCATTTTTAGTGTGAATTTATCCGGATCCATTATATTTTTAAAAAAAAATGAATCCATCTTATAAAGAATCCCTCATATCCGGACTTTCTATTAACCAAATCCTCATATCCAGATTTGTAACGTCAAATCCTCATATCCGGAAAATCTTCTTAGTCCGTACAGATCATTACGCTAATGTGCTAATATTCTACCATCATTATTTTTAGTGTTATATATCAGTCAGTTATTTGCCATGTGTGATAAAAATTTAGGCGATCATGTATCTTTCGATAAATGACTGACTGATTTAAAGATATTTTTTTTTCTGAAAGGTTGATTTATTTCACCATTTAGAAATCTGTTTATAAACCACTTGCCATAAAAGTTTCTATAGAACCTGGTCTGTCCTGCTATTTAACCAAAGCTGGATTCAGGGTTTTTAAGAATCCATATACCTTTTCCCAATGGTATTATTAGCCCGTAATTGAATTTTTTTTGGAATTCGAACTTTAGCTCTCGATTCCTCAACATTTGATCACCACTATCAATTACTCCACCGTGCCTTTTGAACCTTTAGTTCAAATATGATTTATATATTTCTGTTAAAGCTCCTCACTTTTCTAGTCTCGACAAAGTTCAAAAATTTTCTCCGCGTCCTTCTGGGTGATGAAACGAAAATTTTCCACCCTAACCTCTAGCAAACGGATGAGCCTAATATGCGAACTGCAAATCGGAAATAACGAAATAAAAATATTTAAGAAATTGAAATATCTAAAAAGTTGTTTTAAAAAAAATATATGACACTGAAATATATTTACATTTGGAATCAAAAGATGCCAATAATTTTACTAAGCAGAATATTAAGAAATAGAAAATGCCATTTAAAGCTGAAGAAACGATACTAAATATTCTATTGATATCTAAATAACCATATTTAAATTTGAGTGCTGGATAAATGAGTAATAGGACCTGACACAACAAATATTTGGTTCTACAGAAGGATACTGAGTTTTTACAGTGGATCAAACATTTGAGCAACGGCGATGTTTTCGATTTGAACCGTCAATACTTTTTTTACGTGTATTTTACCAACAATACATGCTGATTGTAGTTTAAAGACAGTAAAATCGACCTTGCTCCTCTGTGGCCAAATCGGTTAAAGGCACGTCAGGATATATGACGGTTCCGTATAGGACACAGGGTTCGATTCCTGTCGGAGGACAGAATATTTTTTCTATGAAAATTTCTCAGACATTTTTTATCTATAAAAAGAATGTATAAACATAAAAATGTCTTAAAATAATTTACTTTGTCCTTTTTTATTTTATATATATATATATATATATATATATATATATATATATATATATATTGACAACCATTTTAAATTAAAATGATTAACAAGAATTTTATTAGTAAATATAGTAGTGATACCAATAAGAAATTATATACCAAAATGACCAACAATACATTTTATCTGTAGTTCAAGGCATAGAACTGCGCTCAGAATATATTGAGTTGAAACCATGAAATTGTGCTCAAAATATTTAGATTTTGGCATTAAGTAGCCCATAGAGCCTGCTATATGACAAAATCATTGAATCAATTACCTCATTAAATGCTTACCACCTAGAAAGAATATTTACCGACTTTAAATAATCTGCACAGTGTTGATAATTCTTAAAAAATAAGAAATCAGTCAAGAGAATTTGGGTTCAGTTGGTGTTTCGATCATTGATAACCAATTTATTATACGAGATATGTAAATAGAATACATTTCACTCGAAATAGTTTCGAATAATACCGCTCGTTGGTACAGAATCAAAAACATAATCTTGCTCACACGCTCGGTCCACGATATCCTTAGCATCCTTCTGTAGAACCATACCTCCATTGCCTGGAGTCTCTTCTTTGAAGAGACCGTCCAACGTTCTCTGTCGTAAAGGAGGATAGATGTCCCGTAGCGGTTCAGTACTCTTTTTTTGTTACCAACGAAATCCTTCCGTCTCGTAATACTCTGCCTAGCTTTTGGAATGCGTCTTTGGTCATCTTAATATGTCTGCGGATCTCAGCGCCGCAGTTACCGTCCTCTGAAAACACTTCCCACATATTAAGATTTCCCGTTCCACGCTACTTCGAACAAAAGGTTAGGAAGGAAACCGACATTACTTCTGGAAAGAACGAAAATAGGGAACTTGAGAACACTATTTTCATGAAGAATAGATTGAATCAAAATATTTTATAAATTTCAATCAACAGTACCACTGTCTGCTCGGTAAATAAAGGACAATATTTCCTTATGAGGAAACGGTTAATATTACCATTAACGTCAGAGATGAGGCTAACAGATACTGGATTTTGATCCCAGCTCGATGGCCATGGAATGTAGAAAAGCTTAAATTGAGTAGCATTAACAGCGCGGTCAATGAATGCCGAATATTTCGTTATAAGGAAAGGTCTAATCATACCATTACCATTGTATAGGACTAGAACAGATACTACACTTTGATCACAGTGTGATTACCACGGACGGAAGAAAGGTGTAACTAGATTGGCTGTTCGGTCACTGAATGTCAAATATTTCCTCATAAGGAAAATGATATCATAAGGTTAATATCAGAGATTCGGAGAACAGATACTATACTTTGATCTCAGTTGGATTGTCAGTGAGTGAAAAAAAAGCGTATTTGACTCATTTGTCAATGAATGTCGAATGTTTCCTTATAAGGAAAGGTTTAATAATACCACTGTATATGACGAGAAAAGATACTATATTTTAATCCCAATGTAATTATCACGGATGGAAGAAAAGAGTAACTAGATTGGCTATTCGGTCAATGGATGTCAAATATTTTCTCCTAGGGAAATAGTTAATATCAGCGATGAGGAGAACATATACTACACTTTGATCTCAGCCCGGTGGCTATGGAGTAAAAAAAAAAAGCTCAAACTGAGTAGCATTAAGTGCTCGGTCAATGTGTGCCGAATGTTTCCTTATAAGGAAAGGTCTAATAATGCAATCCTGTTCACAATTAAATTGCTGATTCAAAAAAAGAAAAAAAAAATTGCAACTCGAAACGAACGTTTCAGTTGAATTAAATCGTAATTGTGCGCAAGGAAATTCTTTTTGATCAAACATTATTAGTTGGTCTGAGTGATCAAAATAAATTTAAAAAAGAAGGAAGAAATAGATAAATCATAGAACTTGGAACGGTTATTAAAAGCAAAATTCGAACAGATATTTCTTTGATCTTTCATTTTTTTTTTATCACTTCAGACGTTCTTGGACTTTGAACTTAGTCTTCACGATTTCGTCTAAGAAAGGAAAATACACGCATTAGCACGATCAGAATATAAAATGGCTAATTTAATCAATTCTATCGATTAGAAGATTGTCGATTGGTTGAAACTGACTCACTAAAGTGAAAGGTTATATATATATATATATATATATATATATATATATATATAAAACTTAAACTTATGTGTGCCCGCTAGAAACATTAAGTGCGCGCGGGTGTCTGTATATGTGCTCTGAAGTTAATAATATATTTCACCTCTATGAATTATGAGTCAGCCAAGCAAGGAAAAATCAAGGTTGAAATATATTTCATTTTTACACTGAGGTTCACCCTGTACAAGGCCCGGGAGCCACTTGAGATAAAGTGAGACAGTTTATGTGGATATAGGGAAGATAACAGTTAATCCTCGACTTGAACAGATTAAGGTTATAGTGATCGGGAAAACATCCTTTTGGGAATCGGTTTCACAGAGAAGTGCTTTGTGCCAAGAATATTGGATTGGAATACAAAGGGATCAATGTTGGTTCAGTACAATGTGTTTAGCATGACGGGTCCTCAGATAGTTAGAACAGGTGGAAATAAGATGTGTAGTGTGTCTAAACACTTTCTATGGAATTAGCAGTAGATCAGTCAGAGGCTTCCAACGTTTCGTCTGTGAGAGAGAAGATGCTGGGTGGATACTAATTTGTCACCCACAAAGACACGGAGATGCTTTCGGACACTCGAAACTAGAAATTAAGAACTAGGCCAAACGATGACAACAGTACTCCATTTTAGGCCTGGTCTGGCTATTGTGATGGTAAGGCATATCAGGAGGGGTCAGGTACTTACTGTAGCAGTACAGAGAACCGACATTTTTCCTGCATGAGATAGATCGTTACACTTGAGGTTTGGGTTGTGTTATTATTCGCCCAGTATTCGCTCAAAGCTAGGGACTACCCTGTGAAAACGTCCATTCATCGTGACTGGTGATAGTACTGGGTTCAGTCAGCGATGATCGTTTGGTTTTCGGTGCACTGAAAGTTCCCCCCCCCACTGAGATGTTAGAGATAAATCAGAAGAGAGATCAGCTGCCAATGGCGTTCGATCATCAACATGGACATCCACAAATGATCGAAGTATAATAGCAGATCATTTTCGTAAAATAAAAAAAAGGGGGTTGGTCCGAGAAACAACCCCTGGGGGACGCCGGCGTTGATTGCTAAGGCAATATTAACAGCTTTTATCCAAAGACAGCAATTGTGCGAAAAACAACTCCCGAGAGGGTGCTTTCCAGATCACCAGATTCTCAACATCTTAGACTTTACTAGCAACCGTTTTTTATCCAACATATCCTTTCAATCGGTATTTACTTCACTCTCTTAAGTGCATAAAACAGCTGCATACTACTGCAGTATCTTGAGCGGCTCTTGGGCCTTGCAATGGGTGAATATTTATTACAAATATCCTTAAGAATTCTTTGTGGCTCACATATTCCGTCAATTGATTTTCTCAGCTTATGTTTGATCTATACGTGTTAACTTTTAGAAAAAGTATGAAATTGTTTTCCCTGTTAGTATTAAAAGTTACAAATACAATCTCTTGCATTTGAGCCTATATTACAGGTTAATGTCTTGTAACCATTCTGAATCGACTCTGATAAATAATCATGTCAGTTAAATTATATCTGTATGTTAAAATATGTTGGACGAGTTACGCTCCTTAGTTCCACAAGTTCAGACCTTCACTGATATAGGATCCGCCATGCCGTGTTCACTATCCCTATTCCCTTCGTGCTCCTTTGATAAAAAGCAGGTTCAACTTCTTCTCTAGAACTGTTACTTTGTGGAACAAACTCCCGAGAGAATGCTTCCCCGACAAACTATAATCTTGAGCTCTTTAACTCCAGGGTTGACCGTTATCTATACTACTCGTTCTCATAATACCGCTCTTTTTCTCCTCCCTTACAACAGTATAACTCAGTAAGCCTCTACATTGAGTGACGCTTGGGACTTGTACCGGGTGAACTAACAGCACTCAGATTAGACCGAAATTGGAATATTGCCGCAGTATATATCCTGGCGCTGCTCAGGCTTCATTTTCCAGGGTTCTCACAGACCTACCGTCACAGATCTATCAGTATATTATTGCTATTTCCATGACATATTTTCAGATGAGTTCCCTTCCATAGTTCACCATTTCAGGCCTTTGCAACTAGGTCAGCCCATACCACCACAGAGCCGAATCACTGTCGTTTCTTCCATATTGCAAATATATAATGAAAGTTCCACTCAAATAACTTCCGGTTTTACAAAACCTGCTACTTCGTAAATATACTCACATATGGGTACTTTCCGGAACAATTTTAACCTCATTATAACAAGAGTCAGTCGTTGTCTATCTTTATTCGCATAATCTTAATGAGGTGCTTGGATAGAGAGGGAAGAAATATGTTGGTCTTTTCCACTCACCAAGGTCCATTGGAGGCATTAGTGTATCTGAGATAACAAGAATGAAAACAACAACTACAATATCTTAATGAAATAAAATAATTTAAAAAAATAACCAATTATACAGAAAAATGTTTTATATACAACACTGAAGTAGAAAAAATATCTTGAAATACTAAACAGTAAATTTATTCAATATAAACACACGAGTATATTTGATAATTAAGTATTTGTATTTCTCAAGACTTCATAGCTCAGTCTACCCTGCTGCTTCACCCATAGCGGCTGTTTGCAGGAAAATATAGGTTGCCATGGTTAAATTGTCGTCTAAACGACGCAAAAATGAAAATAACGCGGCATCTCATTCTAACAGATATATTTACTAAAATTACACAAAAATATCTTGAAATACGATAGAGCAAATTTATTCAATAAAATCGCGATTGGCTTCAACCACGGCCTCCAGAAACATCGAAATCTCCTGAAACTCTTTTAGATGGTCTCATTGTTTAAGTTGGTGAATCCTGCCATAATCCTTGCCTTCAGTTCATCTTTGGGGTTACAAGGAGTTTTGTTGGTCTCTCGCTCAATTATGCCCCGCACATAATAATCAAGGGGGTTGCAGTCTGGTTGCATCTGTGCCAGATGTAAGGGGTGATGTGGTCGCATGAGTGGGTTCTCTTGTTGTGCGGACAGGTGCAGAATCCTGTTGGCAGGCATAGGGTCTTCCAGCAGCTAACCTCTTCACCCAGGGCAGCGCTAACCCCTTGGGCCTCTGTGTTGAGTTTAAGGCTCTCACCTTGTGTCCTTTCCTTATCAGAACGATCAGAGTGAGTTCTCCGAGCTGTCTGTAATCACCATCGTAATCACCATTAGACTCAACCAAATCTTTCCGAGTCATCTGCACGCTGAAATGTTCGTACTGAAGATTCCGGTGCGAATGCCAAACAGTATATCATGCGGTTTAAAAAAAATTCTGGTGGAGTGAATTGCATCATGGTGCTCAATGACGGCGCCCAGCTGACCCTAGTATACTGTGCAGTCGATAAAATAAAAATAAAAAAAACAAACAAAATGAAACGAAAAATAGAAAATGGCGACAATTTACCCATCGCAACCTGTATATTTTTCTGTTACAAAATCAGTTGCGTAACGACATTCCAAAGCTTGCGCGAATCATAATAATGTTGGTGGCAGGGAGATCAGAGGCTGATTAGGGATATCGTGATTGCAAGGAGCTTTCCTATTTGTAGAACGGTAATGATTGTCATCAGGTATAATCAAGTTGGCGTATTAGGTCAATAATCGAGTTGAAGTCACGCGAAAATCAATTCCACTACTGCGAAATCAACCTGCCCTCTTCTGTGCGTACGCGCTGCCGAGGAATTCTCCCGCCTCTAAGGCTTCCGGTTAGCGTTCGCTCAAAATCCGTCGCCATCTTCCTTCACCCCTTCTCTCAAAATCTCGCTTCATCGTCACAATCAGTGATGATAGATAATAATTAATCAATTCTGTCACATACCACTCATTAAAGATATTAAGGAAACGCTGTATACGGTTACCGTCCGGGATGACGACAGAAAATCGTTGCGAGCTTAACTCTTGACACAGGTCTCAATATCAAAGTAATTAACGTTCCCTGATATGACACCCACAATGACTATGATTAATTGATCCAGTCGCCTCTGCTCAACCCTCGAGAAACTTGAACCATCTACTAGGAGTTTCTTGTTTAATTACAGTATATTTATTCATCACATAGTAGCTTTTCGTGATATTCTGGAGGTTGGAGGAAATGCAATTCATGTCGTCACAAATCTTGATATAGGTCTTGGTTTGTCGTCCTCTGCCATCTCTAGCTTATACAGGACCCCACAAAAAGAACTTCGCTAGCAATTTAATCTGCAGCTCTCCTGCTATACCCTGCGAACACGACTCTACGCTCTCCGATGATGGCAAATACTGGACGAAAGTTCCCATACAATCGCTCATTGGTCAGACAATCTCTCCAAGTGACATTCAAAGCCACTCCCAGAATGCGTGTGTCGGCTCCATTCAATCTTATTTCCAGTTTTAAGGGAAGCGGATAGCCATACAATAGAACGGTGGTAACAGTTGCTTGAAAGAGACTCCTTTTCATGTTGTACTGGAAATCTAGATTTTCACACTAGAGATAACTTGTCGATGGCCCATCAGTCTTTATATAAGGTACCTCCACTAATTTTCGACGCCTTGGTTTAGAATGGATTTTTATAATTGAAAAAGCTTTCTTGAAGCCTTTATTTTAGCTTTAATTGAAAGCTAAAGGATTGAATTTACTATTACCAGTAAGCAAAATACTCTGGTATATTTGAAACAGAAATTATATTCATAGGAATCGAGTTTTTTTATATTTTTTCTAAAAAAGCTGATTAGCGTCCTTTTTGGTCGTCTGTCATCGCAATACAATTCTCTGTATTAAAAATCTTTCAAAAATAAAATATAATTTTCTTAAATTTTATTTGAAGAATATTAGCTGATTTAAAGTATAATAAGTCTGATTTGAAAAAAAAAAGAATAATTTAAGTTTAAAATAACAGTAGCGGTGATTACGTACTTTTCATAGCTCGTCAATGACATAACTAGTGCTGATAAAGGTGTTGACAGATTTGTTGTTGTTCTACGGAGACTTCATCTGTTAAGATTTATTTTAAGAAAATGACAGGTGGGCCCCTTTTTTTTATATAATTTTTAAGTACTCAGTAATTTTAAAAATGTTAGAAATATTCTCCGTAAGCTAATTTTAGGAATGTTGAATTAAAATTTAATATAGTCATCGCTCTTATTTTCTGATAATATCGTGTATGGTCGACCATACTTTCAAAAATAGGCACGTTACATAATATTTCATATACATAAAAAATGTTTACAAAATGTTGGTGTAAAATGATTTGTATTAAGCTTTTCAATTTTGATTAGTAAATATAGTTTTCACTTGCCAATATCACGTAATCGGATGAAAGTAATGCAGAATTTTAAAAGATTTATATATTATAAATTATTATAATTAAAATTTTAAAAATTGACCAATTCTTGTAAAAGTTTATTATTCATAAATTTATATTATAAATCTTATTTATAAAAGCAATTAAAAGCTTACCTAATTAATAATAATATGGTTTTATCTCATTATTTTATTTTACGATTCAGAGCAGATTTTCGGGAAATCAGTAGTAACTTGAAAAGAAAATGGCTGTATGGAGTCCTGCTTGTAACCAATAAAGAAAAAAAAATCGGATTAGAATTTAATTTCTCGAAATTTCATGAAATAAAGTAAGTGGAGGATAACATGTGTAAAGAAAAATGTATTTTTTACCAAGACTTTCTAAAAAATATTCAAAAATAATTTCATTCATTTGTGAATTAGTCCTGGACGTTTCATTAAAATCCGACAATTATTTGATTTTTTTTTCCAAAATTTCCAAATCAATTTTCATTTGAAAATAGACGTTAAAACGCTACTCGTAAATATTACATTGACTGCTGACCTAAAAATCAAGATATTTCGAACATGCTAGAAAGGGTTAGATCTTTTAACAAATGATTAAAAAATACTTTGGTCTTTCCTCTTAATAATAACATAAACATTTTGACTAGAAATGTCTGTTTTTTAATGTTTGGGGCCTTTTTACATCATGCTACGCTGTATTTTTTTTTTTTTATCGAAAAACTGGGGTACCTACTTTACATCGCATTCATAACTGTCTATATTTTTGAAATGAGGTATTGCAACTATTTACATTATTTATATTGTTCGGATTATTTGTGGAGGCTGTAATCATATACCGGCTACCCTGGGTACATGAGAGCAGCACTCACAAACTGGGGCAGATGTGTACAATAGAGACTGTGATAGTTAGATAAAGAGAGAGAGAGAGAGAGAGAGAGAGAGACTGATGCAGATAGATATATCTGATCTGACTGAGATAGATAGATAGATCTGAACAGACTGAGATAGATAAATAGATATGAAGATAGATAGATAGATAAATTTGAACAGACTGAGATAAAGAAATAGATATGAATAGACTAAGATAGATAGATAGATAGATAGATAGATAGATAGATAGATTTGAACAGACTGAGATAGATAAATAGATATGAATGGAATAAGATAGATAGATAGATAGATAGATAGATAGATTTGAACAGACCGAGATAGATAAATAGATATGAATGGACTAAGATAGATAGATAGATATATAGATAGATAGATAGATAGATAGATAGATTTGAACAGATAGAGATAGATGTGGCACCATTTAACGAGGCAGAAAAAGAAAAGAAAGAAAAGAAGAAACGGAGAGGCTAAGGACCGAATCGTAGATGATAAGCAGAACACACACACGGCTAAGAGACAATGGATAAGGGATATTTTGATAAGTAACAAATGGCGAAAGGGTGTCATTACAATGACAGGGAAATTCTGAGTAAAAAGAAAGGGAAAGAAAGAAAGAATCAGATATGTTTTGGCGACGGCTTTGTTATCTAAGGATATGAAAACAAACTATTGGTACGGGAAGGCATCTTATTATCAACTACAGACCGACTGACCAAAGAAAAATTCAAATGAAAATGTTATTTCGATAAGTGACAAAAAACAGGCAACTAAAAGGACTTTGGAGAGATATGAAAAAAATTAAAAGCCACCCACGAGTGTCCGCTGACCGATTTTTTTCGACGGAACATCTTTGGCCTGCGATAATAAAATTATGTTATCAGAAATATGTACCGAAGGGAAATGAATGGGAATTTAGAAATGTCTTTTTGGGGCGACGGTTGGCCGTGTTAAGAAGACCACCCATTCGGATAATTAGCGATAAAATACCTGACAAAAACCACGTGTAGAACAAGAGTTATGACCGCCATTGTTCATATTGTCCCGTTTGCGGCTAGAAAAATGATAACGACGATTAAAGGAAGAAAAGGAAAAGAAAGATATTTTTTTTTAGTTAAGCAAGATATTTTTTTTTCCTGAAACAAAGCCGCGGATTCGTCCACGCCCGACTAAGACATCATTGGTCGAGTGGTGATCACGTGACGCACGAAGGAGGCTGTCGACCTCATTGGCCAAGTGGTGATCATCCAGAGTCGACCGCCCATAGGTATGAGAAGCTGCTACGAAGAAGTGGGGAGGGCAGTTCACGCCCTCTGAAGTATGGTGAGAAGGTGGGAGGAGTGAGGAAAGGTTCCCAAAAATGGAAAAAAGTGGAAAATTCCTAACCAGAAATAAAAGAGGTGGATATGTATTTAGAATTATCGAGGAAACCCCGACGCCGACAGACCCACCCCGGTTTTGGTCGGCGTCCATAAAAGCGAAGCCACAACGAGCAGAAATCAGTTCCAGGAGTTCAGTTCCAGAAAAGTTTGAGTTGAGTCTCCAGTTGAAGCCGCCTCGCAGATAGCTGACCAAGATTCACGCAAATTCCGGACTCCTCTTCAACCCAAGAACAATTATTTTGAAGAGCGACTTAGATCCAGACCACCAAAAAATAAGTTTTTTTTCGACTTTCGTCCAAAGACACACCGAAAAACCAATTTCTTAGAGAGCAAACAACTTGAAGCGTTAAAACTCGCCTAACGGAGAACGACGTGTCACAATCCATAGAACGGGTCGAGAGATAGATGCAGTCCTATGTATCGAACAACTAGACATAAAGTTTTTTACCTTTTTCTTTGATACTTTGAACTTTTTGAGTTTTCATTTTATTTTCTTTTATGCATATTTGTGTGGTATCACTCCCGTTGAACTCGGTTTGCATTACGGCCCCAACCACTGATTGATCTCGTCTGCCTAAGATCAATTCACAACGTGGGTAGGCAGACTGGAGATCAATGCAGTTACCTTGGTAACCAGGCGTTGAAAGCGAGTTGGGAACGACACGGCTGATATCAAATCTAACCAGATTACCACCCGAATCACCAAAAGGTTAGAACGTCACATTTGGGTGCCGCGACCGATACCAAGCCAGTTGGTCGTCACAGGATGAGACAACACGACTGACGCGACAGGCGGACGTCACGTTTGGAGCAGCGACACCCGAACGGAGCAAGGAGGAGCGAACAGCTGGCGCCGCGGCGAGGGCGTCACAATTGGTGCTGTTTAGGGACGTCACAGTTGGTGCCGTGGTAGACCAGAATAGAACGTCACAGTTGGCGCTGCGACCAGGGGACGACGTCACATAGATAAATAGATATGAATAAACTAAGATAGATAGATAGATAGATAGATAGATAGATAGAAAGATAGATAGATAGATTTGAACAGACTGAGATAGATAAATAGATATGAATAGACTAAGATAGATATATAGATAGATAGATTTGAACAGACTGAGATAGATAAATAGATATGAATAGACTAAGATAGATAGATAGATAGATAGATTTGAACAGACTGAGATAGATAAATAGATATGAATAGACTAAGATAGATAGATAGATAGATAGATAGATAATATAGACCAAGAACTCAACACTTCATGGTGACTCAGTTTCACGGCTTAAGCGATTATTAGACATGATTGCAATTATTTTCTTTAACAATGGCCGCCTGCAAGAATCCCTCAATCATGCTAATCCAATCACACTCTGTGTCGCCATCCGATTCCATTGTTCATCTTATTCGGCAAGGAGATGATTAACTGCAAAAAATGTTGCAAATAGATGATTGCTCGATTTAGGTTTTGGCTTGTCAGATGGAATAAAAAAAATTTCTCCTTTTGGACTCTGCCACAAAAAAAAAAAGATCTTCACTTTTAATTTCGTAGAAAAGTCTTTCCGAGAAAGAAAATCTTTGAGAAGGAAAAAATACTGAACGAAAGTTCCCATACATCAATATATATTTGGTCAGGCGATCTATATATACAATATTTCAAAACCACGCTTAGCAATGCGTGGTGTAAATGAAATCGTTCCTTTCCAGTTTTAACGAAAGGTTCCACGCTGAGCAGCCATACAATAGAACGGGAAAAACAGTTTTAAAAATTAAAATCTCATTTTCAGGTGTTTGATTTCCACACAAAAGGGAGACTTGTCGACAGCAAATATATAACTTTAACAATACGTGTGTTTATATCGAAAGAAACTCAGAAATAATGTTTTTTTTACAAACTAGATAACTAAAAAAAAAAATTTTCAAAAATTTGAAAGAAAAATGCCATTTAGAAATTATACAATTTTATATTTTTCCATTTTTATTTAAGCTTATGTATTTAGTTTTTGTACGAGTTAATATGGAGCCTGATATCTTTGGCTTAATGATCAAAAATATGAAGAAAGATTTCTGTTCGGCTTTTTTTAAATAAGAAAAAAATGTAACCAATTCTTGTAAAAATTCATTATCCATCAAAAACATTTTTTTTCTTAAGAAAACAATGACCATAATAAATCTGATTTATAAAAGCAATTTAAAGATTTTCTAATTAAATACTGTCATATTTTTATTGCATTTTTTCTTTTGCGATTCGGAGCAGATTTTCGGGAAATGAGTATTCGTTTGAAAAAAAAAAATGTAATTTACATTCTCTATGGTGACTTGCTTGTAACTAATAAAAAAAGAATCGGATAAAAAAAAAAATTTTCGAAATTTTGAAATTCTTTAAAAGATAATATTTGTTTACATTATTCAGAACTATTGTCCTCATTAAAAATCGCCATATACCGAGGCAACGTTTGGGCCCTTGTAACGATGTAATAAATATGGTGACAAAAATCTGGAGGAAAATATGAATTGAATAATAAATGCAAACATAAAAAATCTCATCTCAGAAATATAGACAGATAAAAAAGGCAAAACGTATAATAGATATGGCGACAAAGATGAGGGCAATAGTCCGAGTAATGTAAATAATGTACATTTTATTCATCTCAGAAATATAGACAAGATACTGAAAGGCCGAAACGTTGTAATAAATAAATTGACAAAGATGAGGACAATAGTCCGAATAATGTAAATAATGTACATAATACCTCATCTCAGAAATATAGACAGAAACTGAAAGGCCGAAACGTTGTAATAAATATGGCGACAAAGATGAGGACAATAGTCCGAATAATGTAAATAGTAAATATTTTCATTCATCTCAGAAATTTAGACAGGTACTGGGATATAACATATATAAAAAAATTATATATTTTCACATTCAGAGCTCGAGATTTTATGAACGAGATAAGTAAATTATTCTTCACAGTTGAAAGGTGTGTCATAAACAGTTTTCATTTTTGCCGTCTGATTTAAGCTTATACAGGGTGTCCATAAAGTTCAGATGCACTTGAAAAAAATTTATAACTTTATTTATATTTGCGATAGAAATCATTTGTAAAAAGGATTAGAAAGAATAAAAATCTATTTTTTTAAGGTTTTTGAAATTTTATTTAAGTTTCACATGTCCTCCATCATTAGCAATACAAAAAGGGTAATACGATTTTGCAGTTCACGGAAAACATTTGCCAACTGATTTACAGTAATGCCTGAAATCACATTAGTTATTTTAGCTATACTTAAAATTAGGTAGATTAAACTTTATAACGTTATTTACAGATTATTTCTATCGCAAATACAAATAAAGTTATCATGTTTTTAATGTGCACGCGAACTTCATGGGCAGGCTGTATATTCTGTTTTGTCCAAATTAATATGGAGCCCGATGACTTTGACTTAATGTTCAAAATTATGAAGAAGTGTTTTTATTCGGCTTTTTTTAACCAGACGGTAGCACTAAATTCCCATCATAATCTTCATATGTCATTTTTGTGGCAGCATATTTATTACCCCTTTGTGGATGACGGGTAGAATCTGTTACCTTTTTCTGCCGAAATCGTCTGCAGATGTTTAAAAAAAAAATTAGGCTTTGATGGTAAGACGATAAATACATCCGGCAGCAAGTATTCTGATCAGGAGGTTTTTTGAGAAGATGGAACCATTTCTTATTTCCATTTTTTTTGCTAGTGGCTCCGCACTCACTGACCCGGGGTGGTAGCACCTGTTAGGGTACCAAATATGGGCAAATAGTTAAATCCTAAACTGGGGTCAAAACACTATGAAAGTGTAAAAATAGGTTTTAATGCCATCTATAAATTTTTGAAGAACAAAAAAATTATTACCAGGAACCCATTATTACCAGCAATAAATTTTTTAAGAAAAAAACTTACCAGCAATGCATGTTTGAAGGAAAAATTATTACCAGCAATAAATAAAAAGAAAACAAACTTGTTAGTATTAAATAATCCATTAAGGTTGATATGCCGTAAAACACACCAAACTAAACCTGTTGCCTTTAATGATATCAATACAGATTTTGTGTAATCCCCGTTCAATTTAAAAGTACAAAAAAGAAAAGGACATATTTATAATATGGAAATTAATGTTTATGTTTAGGACTACATCAAAAGCTGCTCAGGTCACTTGCCGAGAAAATATTTCTGGAAAAGAGTGAGGGGACAAAAAAAAAAAAAGAAGATGTCGCATCACGTCGGTGAGAAAGTGACTGAAGTCGGGCTGCCTGGTCAGGATCGATTACATTATAGACTTTTCTTTGAACTTTGTCAAGAATCTTAACATGTACAGCAGAGACACCAGACCAAAGATGGCGACAGTGTTTCACGGAAGGACGAATGGTAGAATTATAAATGTGCAAGATGGATTCTGACGAGTTTCATTATTTGGCGGATTTTCATCAAAACACATCTATGGGTTATTTAATACCGATATCTGAATAATTTGAACAACATTTTATGGCTTCAGCTCAATATAATTTGAGAGCAATTGTATGCCTTCAACTACAGATAAAATGCTATTGTTTGTAACTCTATTATAAAATATATGGTTAGTATATCTTAATATATTTTGGTAGTGTTTTAGCGGCAAATCAACACCTCTATGGGTTATTTAATGCCGAAATCTAAATATTTTGAATAAAATTTTATGGCTTCAGTTAAATATATTTTGAGCGCAATTGTACGGCTTCAACTTCAGGTAAAATGTATTGCTGGTCATTTTGCTATAAAAAGATATTTGAAATGTATTTCTGTAGCAATAGTATTTACAATATGTCTGTACTAAAATATTGATAGGTTGACAGCTATTAAAAACTCTTGGAATAGTAATGACTTTTCTGAAAATTATAGATTTAACAAATACCTGTATTTGACAATTAATTCACTGTTATCTTGCTTTGTGATGAAGTGTTTCGGGTCTGGGTATTTAAAGTTGATCATATCTGCGCAATGTCGGAGGCATTGCCTATGGCCATTAGCACCATCGCGTTAATTGACACAAATCTACGATTGGTTATGGCAGGATATTGGCGAGGTCATTGATCAGCGTCGGCCTTAGTTTCTTAAAGGCTGTTTTACATCCGGACCGGAAGCAACATTTGTGATCGTAATTGATTTTGAGCGTTTATGTCGATAAGGGTGGAGAGTAACTATGTGTCTGGGTGCTAATATGAAGATGAGCCCACAGATCAAAGTAGGTAGTTCGATTCTCGTTGGCGACTTTTCGCTGTTGGCCTTATACCAGAACATGTACCCGCAACACGTTCACGTGTTCTGGTACCTGGCAACAGAATCAGCAGAACAAGTCTGTTGTGTTCACCCACACACACGTCTTTTGAAAAAAATTATTACATGCTCCCCCCCCACTCCCAGCTATGGGTAAAATCGTAGGGTATACTGAGTTATATAACCTTGCTAGAGTAGCCAGAAAGCAAATCTAGATTTAGTAACTCTGGATAAAATTAAATGAGAGGAAACCATACTACAACCTTTCCCTCCAAAAGCATGAAAATAAACAATTTACAAATATTAGGAAAGAGAGAGTGTGGAGAGACATGTTCACCTACACCCTAAGAAAACGTAATAAGCTGCACTGGGGTATTTTCCTCAACACTGCAAATTGCTGCAAAATCAAAACGTTCACCTAAAAAATGAGTTATTTACACTGTTTACATTGTTCGCACTGTTGTCCTCATCTTCAGTGCCATATTGACGAGGTTTCGGCTGTTGTACGCTCCGGCCTTCTTCAGGATGTGTCTATATTTCTGAGATGAGATATTTTAATTATTTACACTTTTTACATTGATCGCACTGTTGTCCTCATCTTCAGTGCCATATTCACGAGGTTTCGACCGTTGTACGTTCCGGTCTTCTTCAGGATGTGTCTATATTTCTGAGATGAGGTATTGTAATTATTTACATTATTTACATTGTTCGGACGGTTGTCATCATCTTCTTCGTCATATTCACGACGTTTCGGCCTTTGTACGCTCTGGTCTTCTTCAGGATCTGTCTATATTTCTGAGATGAGGTATTCTAATTATTTACACTATTTACATTGTTCCAAGTATTGTCCATATCTTTATTGCTATATTCACGACGTTTCGGCCTTTGTACGATCCGGTATTCTTCAGGTGATATACATTGGAATTTTATTTAGTCCACGTGGGTAGATTGTTCTCGTTCCATTATTATTATTATTATTATTATAAAAACTATTATAGAAATCCATTATAAATTAGGAATAAAGGGATTGTCAGTGGTCAAGAACCAATACTAGTGTTACTGGCAGAATAGGGCTACTATATCTATAATAGATTACCATTTACCATAGAAATGTATTGAAAATGAGGAAGAAAGGGATTGTCAGTGGTCAGGAAATCTTGACTACGGATTATCTGTCTGTCGTAATTTTTTGGTAGGTGATTTTGCCGCCAGAGCAAAACCACTTCAGGCTTTTACTAATTTTTCATTGTCTTGATTTATTTTGGTCCAGTATACATAGCTTCTCATAAGAGATTTCATCCTTGCAATTCCCGGATTTGCACTATGAAATATCCGCTTTTTTAATATTACTATTCTTTGTGCAAGCATCAGTACTCCATCCATCATATGTCTTCATTGATTATTGTGATATCACTACCAGTGTCTAATTGCATATTTACATTATTAATTTTTATATTATTAATTTTTAGATACAGAAAATTTTTTTTTCTGCAATTATTTTTTCTGTCGCAATGTTGTATGTGATATTTTTCTTATGAGAACTTTCCCTTATTTAGTTTTACAGTTTGACTTTTTATGTCCTAATTTTCCACACTTGTAACACTTTGAATTCTTAAGAGGACAGTCGTCTCCGAGATGTAACAGTCCACGTCTGAAATATAGATTAATCTTTCTTTTTCCACAGTTTTCTTTAGACTGTATGTATGCGCATTCTTTTTTTCAATTTCTTCCGTATCGCGTTTCAGATTTCGGATTCTCTTACATTCGTCCGATATTTCTTGTAGTGTTAATTTTTATTCTGTTCAAGTTTCGTTAGAATTCTAGCACGTATTTCTGCATCATTTTTTTGCCGTCAACCTTTGAACGAAAATTAACGCTCTAAACATTTCCAGTGTCAGTTCATTTAATTTGAATCTTTCACACTCCTTTTTAACGAAACCAGCATATATGACAGAATATTCGTTTTGTTTTTTTGTCAGATTCATGCACTTCCAGCGAGTATTGAATAACTTTTCTCGCTAAAAATTTTAGTCGGAATATTTACTGTTTCTTCACAGCAAATTTTTCCTGGTTTTTCGGTTGTACAAAATTACCGTATTTTACATATTCTAACTGAACAAATGTCTTGTTTCTTTTCTTGTCTTACTCGCTGCACCCTTCTCTAAAAATTTGCTCGTATCTTCTAAAATAAGCAGTAAAGGAAATTCCATCATCTCTAATGTATGCGGATTCAGCTATGGCATTTGCCACCGATGCGGGAGTGAAAGAAATTTCCGTTTTCTTCCGTATTATTTTAATTAAAATTTGTTGTTGTTTCTGGAATTCCAACAACGACAGTTGTTGTTATTGCAGTTGTTGTATTTTTAACACTTGGACTAATAATTCTTCCATATTTAAAGAATATCTTTTTTTACTTTCTTCCTCATTTTTTTTAACATACCAAAGAAAAAAATTAACCAACACGATCATAATTTCTCATGGTCATTGTTATCATGTGCACCGAAGCAAAAAAAAAAAAATGCTTGTTCCTTCTCCGTATGAGTTTCGATCCTTCGTCCCCACTGTTATAACCCGTTCCTCGGGATTATATTATTATTGTCTCGCTTAGGCTAGTCGCTGTGACGTCATTAGAAATTCTCCCCGACTGACGCCAACATAAATCAAAGCAAATCTGACGCTAAACAATAACACTCTTTACAAAAATACATCAATGGAACCTGATCAACGAACTGATTTCTTCCAAAGAATACATATTCTATTCATACGAACCTATCCTAAAAATATTGTTGGCATTAAATAACCCATTGAGGTTTCTAGGGATTATATTATTATTGTCTCACTTAGGCTAGTCCTTGTGACGTCATTAGAAATTCTCCCCGACTGACGCCACCCCTCCACAGTGCAGGATATGGCACAAGGACGATTTTTATGTGGGGCGAATCCGAGTCAGGAGGCCTGGAAAAAATCCACAGTAGAACAAGCATACACTGTTGATCATGTCTATGAATAGAGCGCAGTACGTAATGTGTTCAATGAAACAATGTTAAAGATTAACACTCACGAGTTACACACTCTATTGAATCTGACTATATCGCCAATACCACCATCAGCTGTTCCGTAATTATTCAGTCTTCGATATCAAAGGCTGGCAGTGTATATTCAGAAAAAAAAACATGGCCGCCTTTATACACGTCGCATTGAATATTTTGAGCCTTCTGATTGGTTAACCCTTCTATTGGTGAACTATAAAATGAGTCAGCTCATTTTGGCTGGCTCACTAGTACACCAGGGTACCCAAAAATTCCAACATACACGGGGTCGGGTTTGTCTACCTCGCCAGACGAGACTCTGCCCATAGGAATAACCTCGTCTGGACTCCTCTCTGCAGGCAGCGAGTTCGACATGTCAGTCGCGAGCCTGGCAACGTACTGTCTGACTTCGACGGGCTACTTTGACTCGCTTGGAGTTCTTTATTTAAGGCGTCTTGCTTAGTTCATTTATTTTAAGAAGGTGTCTTATTTAATCCACAACAGGCAAATAGTTAACTCACAATCTGGGGTCAAAACATTATGAAATAATAAAAATAGATTTTTATAGTAAAAATACAAGCAATACATTTTTGAAAAAGAAATATTACCAGTAATACATTAGACTCTTGACAAAAACCCTCTTTACAGAAATACTTCAATGAAGCCTGATCTACAAACTGTTTTCTTACAAATAATACATATACTATTCATATGAACCTATCCTAAAAATCTGGTCGGCATTAAATAACCCATTGAAGTTGATATGCCGTAAAACAAAATAAACCAAACCAATCTAAACCAAAGAATACATATTCTATTCATATGAATCTATCCTAAAAATGTTGTAGCATTAAATAACCCATTGAGGTTGATAGGCCGTAAAACAAAATAAACCAAACCAATAAACCAAAGAATACATATTCTATTCAAACGAATCTAGAATAAAAATTTGTCAGCATTAAATAACCCAACGTAAAAAAAAAATAAACCAAACCAAAATCCAAACCAAAGAATACATATTCTATTCATACGAATCTATCCTAAAATGTTGTCGGCATTAAATAACCCATTGAGGTTGATATGCCTCAGAAAAAACAAAATAAATATAAACCAATATAAACCAAAGAATACATATTCTATTCATAATGAATCTATCCTAAAAATGTTGTCGGCATTAAATAAACCCATTGAGGTTGATAGGCCAAAACAAAAATAAACCAAACCAATATTCAAACCAAAGAATACATATTCTATTCATATGAATCTATCCTAAAATGTTGTCGGCATTAAATAACCCATTGAGGTTGATATGCCGTAAAAAACAAAATAAACCAAACCAATATAAACCAAAGAATACATATTCTATTCATACGAATCTATGAAAAAATGTTGTTGGCATTAAATAACCCATTGAGGTTGATAGGCCGTAAACAAAAATAAACCAAACCAATCTAAACCAAAGAATACATATTCTATTCATACGAAATCTATCCTAAAAATGTTGTCAGCATTAAATAACCCATTGACGTTGATACAAAAAAAAAAATAAACCAAACCAATCTAAACCAAAGAATACATATTTTATTCATAATGAATTATCCTAAAATGTTGTCGGCATTAAATAACCCATTGAGGTTGAAATTTCGTAAACCAAACCAAACCAAAACAAATCAAAATCTTCGAAGCTAGAGCCTGCCATGCCATATTTTTGTTTTAATTAAAGTTTACCCCACCATTTCCTTTGTGTTCGTTTGATAAGGAGCAATTTCTTTCCCAGAACTGTTGCTTTATGGAACAGACTCCCGAGGGGATGCTTTGCTGAGAACTATAATATTGGTCTGTAAGTAGATGGTCAACCGATATCTATCCTACTCGACTTTATAATATGCACTTATATCCTCCTTCTCTTCGCTTACAACAACCTCACTATCTCTTTACCTTCAGTAGGTCTTGAACCTTGGACTGGATGTGCTGACAGCAACAAAATTACATATGGCAAAAAATTAATGTTTTTCAGCGTGACCCCCCTCGTTATAGAAATAGGGAATTAAAAAATTCTCTGTGGAGAGCTTATTTTAATCAACATAAGTTCACCTCACTGGAGACTCTACGTCATCAATATTTGTCGAGCTCATTACAGTCTATAACTAAATAAACTATTGGTATAACTTAGATGCTAAAATGATTCCTTTATTCTAACTAAAATATATAATTTTTAAAAGTCTCTGTGCATGAAATCAAAAAAAACAATTGTGGTATTTTAATACTATTGTAATAATTCTATAAAAATATACACTTAAAACTTTTTTTTCGAAACATGTAAAAGAAAAAGACAAATCAAGATATATTTGTTTTTTTAAAAAAATAACGAGTACCTATCTCGAGTATATGTTTGTATATATGTCTATGTGTGCTTATGTATATTATTATCTGTGTGTTTATGTACTGCTGACTGATATCATATTTCCTCAACACTTGCCCAGTCAAAATCCTTACTGCAAACCTCCATTCGACGACCGATTTTTAGACCGGGCTAAATTTAATTTGCCCTTTCTCAAAAGATGCATTCCCCTTAAAAAACTCATACTGTACGGAATAAATTATTTAAATTTTACATTTGAAAACAAAAAAGTTAAAACAAAATTGTGTTCTTTGAAAAACAGGGCATACAAGTCATTAGAGATTTTTAGAAGATTATTTATAAAATCAAAGCAAAAAAAATACATTGTATATTAAGTATGTTTCTAGCTCAGATAGGGCTAAGACCTACGCAGCCCGACTGGACACTTAATTTTATTTCATTCTTTTTCTACTTTTTTTTGTTTTTTTTTCTTTTTGCTATCTTTCTTCTTTCTTTTTTCTTTATTATGAACAATATAAACGAAATGCATATATATATATAATATCGGGCATTGGGTCCTGGTGTTAATAAAATAGTGCTCGATGTAAAATAAAAGGACCATAAATGATATATTAATAATAAATATACATTTTTTTCGTATATATATATATATATATATATATATATATATATATATATATATATAGAGAGAGAGAGAGAGAGAGAGAGAGATAAAGAGAGAGGGAGAGAGGAAAGGGGAGAGAGAGGGAGAGAAAGATTTTGAAAAATTCCAGTATGGCATGTCATCAGAAAAAATTTTTTTTCAAAATAACAATAATCAGTATATCAGTTTTTTCTTTCTTGCTATCTATCTATCTATCTATCTATCTCAGCCTGTTCATACCTATATATCTATCTTAGTTTGTTCATATCTATCTATCCATCTATCTATCTATCTATCTATCTCAGCCTGTTCATACCTATATATCTATCTCAGTTTGTTCACATCTAATCATCTATCCATCTATCTCAGCCTGTTCACATCTATCTATCTATCTCAGTTTGTCCATATTCATCCATCCATCTATCTATCTATCTCAGTTTGTCCACATTCATTCATCTATCCATGGTATCTATCTATATCCATCCATCTATCTATCTCAGCCTGTTCATATTCATCCATCTATCTCAGTTTGTTTACATTCATATCTATCTATCCATCTGAAAAATCTATCTATCTCAGCCTGTTCATATCATCCATCTATGTTTATCTATCTATCTATCATCTATCTATCTATCTCAGCCTGTTCATACCCAGAAATCTATCTCAGTTTGTTCATATCTATCTAAATCTATGTTTATCTATCTATATATATCTATCTATCTATTATCTATCTATCACAGCCTGTTCATATCATCTATCTATCTATCTATTATCTATCTCAGCCTGTGTATATCTATCTATCTATCTATCTATCTATCTATCTATCTATCTATCTTTGAGGGAAAATATCTCCCTGTTTGTACCAATTTCTTTTCATATATATAAAATTTACAGTACACCCCTCTGATCTCTCTCTCTCTGTTTCTCTCCCAATTTATTTCTCCAGTAATTAGTTTTCAGGTCTCCAGAAATGCCAGGCATCAAATATAGACGTTTGATGCAGATGCAGGCAGTCACATTAACCTCCACCCCCTCCCAAGCCGCCGCCACCGCCACCACCACAGGCGAATCGATGTTTTCAAAATCACTGTCCAAAACACACGAACTCGTCAAATGTTCGATGCGCGTCGAGCAATATGTCAACGTCACTCGCCGCCAGACCACATTATTAAGTTCGTTAAGAGAAGACACAGATTTCAGTATAGCGTACCAAAAGCGTTTTGCAGTCTCATGAATATGTCACTGTGGGAGAAGCACCTGCATGATTTTCTTATCCACATCTCTTCGTGCTATATGTCTGAATATTCTAAAGACATCAACTCTGGGTACGTGAATGTGCGTCATTTTTTTTTTTAATTATATACGAGTTATTCTCGGTCAAAATTATTTCCTAATGGTGGGCCATATGACCAGAGTCTAGCTGCTTTTTGTTAGCGGGTCTTTGGGGGTCGGGGAAGAGATCTTGCTTGAGAACTTTTCCAGTGTACTGTCTGACTTTCTGGATCTAACATTATTTACACGCGGACCGTAACATTTCGGCCGTTGTAGGGCCTTCGTCAGAATAAGAATGTTAGAAGTGAACCCTTTATTTAATCTACGATTTACGCATGATTGGATAAAAAAAAATAATTTTACAAATCTATAGGGTGGTCTGAAAGTCTTACACCCGATATCGAAAAGTAATACAAAACACATATACTGGATTCAGTTTATTCACTTTCACTGACGCTGTCACACATCATAATATATATATATATATATATATATATATATATATATATATATATATATATGTTAAGACATTTTTATGTTTATACATTCTTTTTATAGATACAAACTAAGCAGCAGGACCCGGCATTGCCTGATTCAAAAATCGTACGACTCATACAGCAATCGCCATCACTCGGCTTAAAATATTTTTGCCCTTCCTTGCCTTTAAAGGAGTGCCCTTTGCCGTGCTGATGTTGCTACATGCCTTACTTCTTGTTTATCTCACTCTGAGAATTTTTTCTAAGCTCTATACTAAACATTAAATCTGTTACGAGAAAAGAACTAAACAAAATGAACACCAAACGATCAGCTTTAAAAAAAAGGACTCGTAACTGGAAAAACCGAATTTAAAAAAGAATGTTAACAACAAATACTTTTTCACACCCAACCCAGTTCTGCGGAATCAGAATCAACGTTGAGTTTAAGCAAGCGAATGAGCCAATTGGAGTAAAGTGCCATGCAGATTTAAATTTTTCTTGTGACGAATGCAGCTATCGATTTTTTTGCATGCCAGCATGCTAGTTAACATTCGTGTCAGTCAGCTGTTGGATCTCACGCTGGCCAATAGAATCTTACTGCCTATTCGTGGCAGCCAGCTATAGGCTCTCACCTTGGCCAGTAGAAAATGGCCGCAAAGTACGTGAAAACTGCCGTAGAAGTATGAAAAAATCGATTATTTCCGCTATCGATGGGAGTTGGGAAATGCAAAGTCGGTCTTGGCCTTCCCGCTAACTTGGAGCATGTGCATGTAAATTTTGGTGCAAATCCGTCGAAAATTGCGGCCGTGCATTCTTCACACACACACACACACACACACACACACATCCTGCCTTTTATAGATAGAGATATTTAAGTAAATGCTCTGTTTATAATAAACAGTATTAAACAACATTTACCGGCGTGAATGTCCGAGAAATTTTCACAGAAAATATTCGTCCTCCGAAAGGACAGGATTCGAACCTGTATCCTATAACGGAACATTTATATTTATAAATCATTTCTTGTTGAGTACACATAAATGTTTTAGTCTCTCCATCTGTTCGAGCGCCAATTACATTAAGTGCTTTTTAAAGAAACGCCATTTTTTTTTAAAGTATCATCAATATGAAACTGAAAAACTTGAATTAAATTTAATATAAATAATAAAATTTAATCGTATTTGATGGTCAAAAAAATACATTTTGAAAATTTATGCGTTGTTTTTGTAAACAGTTATTTAATGTCTGCAAAAATTTTAGAAGCATGCACACGAACATACATATATAAACAAATACACGAAACCAAAGGCATTCACACTGAGAGAAATTTTCCTTTCAAAAGATATATTAAAATTGCCGAGCTGTTCAAAATAAAATTCTAATAAAAAATATTAATAAAATGATATAAAATAATTGTCTAACATAAATTACATCATATTAAATAAGCAAGATTGATTATCTTTATAAAAGCCGTATTCTAAAATTAGGGACTCTAGCCAAATATAAACATATAAATTCCTGAATATGTCGTCAACATAATTTTTAAAAAATTTATATACATTCTTCCTTATTTGCAAAACAATCCTATAAATAATGTATATATCTGTTATACATATAATAGCATTAAAAAGAATATGAACATTTCGGCCCGGTAGTTATAGGATCAAATTACATATGCGCAAATTTAAAGTATATATATTTTTTTTTAAATAAATATTATATTTATACTTGCGCTTTTAGTTTTCCTTTGTACTTTGGGTTTTCAAAAATTTTTATAGGACGCGGCACACGAACATAAACAAATCATTCTGCTTGGATTTTTATAAAGGGGAACCAATATGGACGATTGTCTATTATCCGCCGAAGGGTGGGGTTTCGTTCGGGGAGGTTAAATATATATCTATTATATAACTTAGCCCATTAAAAAAAATTGGACGGGTTTAGATGGTATTTTTATTTTGGCAAATGGGCTTTTAAAACCATTTACCTCTTCGGAACACTATTTATTCGGGGATTTACTGGAAGTTAAAGGTTTCAGATTTGTTTTTTAATGTAGCTGGACCACATTAAACTCCATTATTTGTGCCACATTGAATTCCTGTGGGTGAATTGATAAATACCATATAATAGCATTAATATGATATCAACGTTTATATAACTTCCGGACTATTGATAATTTATGTCTTTCGTGATTATTTTTCTATTATACGTATATAATCTCTCAGTAACACATTACAATAATTCCTGACCACTGACAATCCCTTTGTTACATTTCTATAATAATTGTTTATCTATTAAACATAATAACATTAATCTGTCAGTAATGCTTACATTAATTCCTGACCACTGACAATCCCTTTCTTCCTCATTCGGAATACATTCCTATAGTAAATATTTATCGATTAAACATATAAAAACCGCCATCTCCCAGTCACACTCCCATTTATTCCTGAATATTGACAATCCCTTTTCTTTTAGTAAATGTTAATCTATTATACAAATAATAGCCATATTTTCCCTGTAACACTTGCTTTAATTCCTGACCACTGACAATCCCTTTCTTTATCGCTTATGATGCATTTCTATAGTAAATATTTATCTATTATGCATACAATAGCCATAATATGACAGTAACGCTTTTACAATTTCCTGACCATGGACAATCCCTTTTTTCCTCATTTGGAATACATTTATATAGTTAATAGTTATCGATTGTACCTATAATATCCTTAATATACGCGGAAAACTTACATTAATTCCTGACCACTGACAATACCTTTCTTCATCATTTGCTATGTATTCTATAATAAATATTTATCTATTATTCATATAATAGGCTTAATCTCTCACTAACGATTACATTAATTCCTAACCACTGACAATCACCTTTTACCTCATTTTCAATACATTTCTATAGTAAATATTTATATATTTATATATATATATATATATATATATATATATATATTTATATATATGAGAGAACTATTCTGACAAATCCAACGAATCAATATATTTATTGATCGACTTTTCCAAATTATGAATAATCCTTGTCAGCCGACAAAAAAGATCAAAAATTTTCCAGAGTTTATTTTTTAAGAAATATGGTCCAAGCTTTTGACTTGAAAGAATTGATCAGGGTAGGCAGAGTTCTAAGAAATTCAACCATTTGTCTCTTCCTACCCTGATGATGACTTAAGAAAGTCGAAAACTCGGACCATATTTCTTTCATAAAATGTTATTTGAAAATTTCTGACGTAATTGACTCCTTTATCTGAGAAGGATTATTCATTGTTTATAAAAAGTCAATCAATAAAAACAATCAACACAAAACGCCTGTATTTAATGACAATATTTTTAAAGAACATTTTCTATCTAATACACGCAATATATATGCATACATATATGTCTATGTGTTTTTTTGAAAATGATATTTAATTTTTTTAAATTAAGAACAATTTAGGAAAATCTATGACAAAGGGGGGAAAAGATTTTTTGAGTAAATTTTAACAAACCCAATGAATCAATATATATTGTTTTACCTACCAACTCTATCACAACTCCAATTGAAAAGAATTTAAACTTAAATATAAAATTTGTTACAACTACTTTAAAACTTAATACAAAACAAAATAATATGCTAAAACTTGAAGGAGGAATTTTTATTTATAACCTGCAATGATTGCCAAAAGGAATACATAGGAGAAACCTCTAGGAATTTAAATATGATTATATCAACAGAAAAGAAGTCTTTTACAAAACAAGACACTCGATGCATAGTTGCTCACCGTCTGATCATAATTTTGATTAAAAAAAAGAAGTTATTTTAATTAAAAAAGAAAACAATTTACTAAGATGAAAATGTATAGAAAGTGCTTTAACCAGTAGATTATCAACAAAAAATTTACATGAAGATTCTTGGCAGATTTATTATCACAATATTGGGATATTTAATAACAAAAAAAATAAAAAGAAATAAAATTATAATTTCAGCATCTACTAAAAATTGTCGTTTGTTGATATATGTGAAAAATGTTATATATATATATATATATATATATATATATATATATATATATATATATATATATATCAGGAAAATCTTTATGGAAAAATTTGTTAGTCCTAGTATTTACATATAGAGAAGAAATATATTGAAAATACTTTTAAGCTGTTCCAATGCTCTAATAATTTTATATTCAATGCGAAACAAAAGGCTCACCAAATATTTCAAAATAGAAAAGCGGACATTTCTCATAAACCCAACGAATCAAATATATTATTCTATCCACCAACTCAATCACAATTACAACTGAAAAGAATTTATCTAAGTTAAACAGTAAAAGATACAATTAATTTATTTGTATTTGCGATAGAAATAATCTGTAAAAAATGTTATAAATTTTAATGTACTTAGTTTTAAGTATAGCTAAAATAACTAATGTGATTTCAGGCATTACGGCAAATCAGTTGGCAAATGTTTTCCATGAACTGCAAAATCTTATTACCCTTGTATTGCTAATGATGGAGGACATGTGGAAACTTAAATAAAATTTCACTAAAATCTTAAAAAATATAGATTTGGAGTCTTTTAAGAAAATACAAATAAAGTTATAAATTTTTAAAGTGCACACGAACTTTATGGACATCTGTATATATATATATATATATATATATATATATATATATATATATATATATATATATATATATGTACGTTTCATTAAAACGATTCACAAGGTACTGTGGATATGCTATATTCTTCGAATACTTGACTGTTGTAATAACCGATTGGATTTATTAAAAAAGGAACCCATACTAAATTTATATACATATATATATATATATATATATATATATATATATATATATATATATATATATATATATATATATGGGTAAAATAATGGATAGACTGGGTTCTATAGCCTCGGATGGCAACTGATCTAGGAGAAGGACAACTCTGAATTCAAAACCTGCGGAGGGTCGTTTTGGGGACCTTGTGGCACGTAGTGCACCAGGTCTCTGTAATCGGCCCTTCAAAAAGTGTGGATGGTCCTGAACGAAACCTTCACCACTATAATCAAATCTCATGTGCTGTTGAAATGGGCTGTCAGTTTCTGGAAACTGATCTTTTTCTCCTCATACGTCGAACCCGACGGAAGAATCGATTTATATATATATATATATATATATATATATATATATATATATATATATATATATATATATATATATATAAGCAAATATAAATGGATATAAACTGACAGAATTTTTGATGATTGAAAAAAATAAAAATATCATTATGTTGTTTTAATATCATATTAAAACAAATATAATCGCATTTTAAGGATTTTTGTTTTGTTTTTCCAGATATTTTATATATATATATATATATATATATATATATATATATATATATATATATACTTACAGTCTCAGTTACGATGGGCAGGTAATATCTGATGACAGGATACCCAAGATCCTAATGTATAGCCAGCTACAGGAATGTAGGACGCCCATGGTTAAGATACAAACACAAGCTGAAAAGCAACTTGTCAGCTGTGAATATACCCTTGAGCGCTTAGCTTTGGAGCGGGTAGAATGGAGACCAACGTGTTTTAGTGAACTCAGCAATTTTCAATCTGCTTATCTGAATCATCTTCAAAAAGTGAGAGCAAGATCTAAAATGTCAGCCAATCTAACAGTGATCTCATCTCACAATCCTCACACCTGCTCCTTATATGGCCTCCTTTATAAATCACTGGCGGGTCTTAAATGCCACTTAAGATTATCGCATAAACTTTCATAACTGAATCAATAAGCTGTTAGATCCTCATACGCCGAAACCGACGGGAGAGTCCATTATATATATATATATATATATATATATATATATATATATGTGTGTGTGTGTGTGTGTGTGTGTGTGTGTGTGTGAGTGAGGCATATATTTTGGCAATATCGTTTGTTCCTCTGTGAATATCCTATTTTCTCCGAATAATTGACTGTTCCAATAACTGATTGTATCTTATTAAAACGAACCCATACTTAACATGTAAAAAATCAGATTTCACTGGTTTGCTTTCATTCAATCGATAAAATGAGTAAAAACACAGGATATTGCTTTAAGAATTCACCGGGTCTTTTTTTTTCAACGAACGAAATCACGTTTTCTCTCGTTCAAATAACGTAAATATGGAGCTGAGAATTCAATGAATCGTGACGTCATTTGAAAAACACATTATTTTCCTAGGCACCGGAAGTTCAGTAAGTTCACGAAAGACGCTAAGCTCTTGTAAATAAAGTTCGTTAAGATGGCGATCGATCATTGATTTTTGAGAAGAAAAAATATATCGGTTTGAGGTTTTTGTGTTTCTTTCTTTTTAGCCAGAGACAAGATTTGGCGACGTGGCATCAACTTACCGTCGTCTTGTTTTTCATGAAACGACGCAAACCATCAATAGCTGTGTTAATGGCGAGTGCAGGAAGTGTCGTTTGCCACCTTTCCCCATCATCTATAACACCAGTTCTCAAAATTACACAGTTTTGGGTTAGAATAGAGTTTTGAGTTGGATAATGAAAGCATATTAGGGCGAGACTAAAATCATCTTCACCGAGGTGAGACCTGACAAAAGAAAATAAGAACACAAACATATATATATATATATATATATATATATATATATATAAATGTTATTGTCATTTTGTGCTCTTTTGTAAAGAATGTAAAAATTCATACAGCCGAGTTGGATTTATTTTATTTCTTTTATTGCTTATCATTGTCTTGATACGGAAAAATTACTTCGTTTTATTTTTTTGGGTATCGGTCTATTGTGTTTTTACAGAACATTGCATAACTATAATTCGGCAAAAGCTGTTGAAACAGGAGGTTGTTTCGTAAAATTACGTGCATTACCAGATAGATAGATAGATAGATAGAGAGAGAGAGATGGAGAGAGAGGGGAGGGAGAATAAAAGACTCAGATATATTGGTATTGCAACAGGAGGTTGTTTGGTAAAATTACGTGCATTAGTAGATAGATAGATAGAGAGAGAGAGAGAGAGAGAGAGAGAGAGAGAGGGAGAATAAACAGATTTAGATATATTGGTATTGCATCAGAAGGTTGTTTCGTAAAATTATATGCATTAGTAGATAGATAGATATATAGATACACAAACAGAGAGAGAAATGAAAAGACTAGGATTATGTTACTATTGTAGCAGTAGGTTGTTTCGGATAGATAGATAGATAGATAGATAGATAGATAGATAGATAGATAGATATGAACAGAGAGAGATTTATATGAACAAACTGGGATAGATAGATAGATAGATACATAGATAGATAGATAGATAGATAGAAATGAGCAAACTAAGATATATTGATGTTGTAACAGTAAGTTGGTTCGTAAAATTATATGCATTAGTAGATAGATAGATAGATAGATAGATAGATAGATAGATAGATGGAGAGAGAGAAATGAACAGACTCAGATATATTGGTGCTTCAACATAGATTGTTTCATAAAATTATATGCATTAGTAGATAGATAGATAGATAGATGAGATAGATAGATAGATAGATACGAACAGAATGAGATAGATAGATAGATAGATAGATAGATAGATAGATAGATAGATAGATAGATAGATAGATAGATAGATAGATAGAGAGGGAGACAAAAAGAGAGAGAAAGAGAGAAGAACAGACTAAGACATATTGGTGCTTCTTAAATATGCAATCTGTTTTCAAGTATAGTCTTCCAGTAACTCGGATGATTAAAATATGTGATCTACGATCTAAGAAAATTCTCTACATTATTTAAAATACACATTACAAATAGGAATATACGGAATACGACAAGACAAAGAAGTAGTCTTTGTGTAATACGCTATGATAATATACCAAGCAAATAATACCATATGATAAAACAAAAACCAAAGGAAATTAGTATTTTAACTTCTATTATAACTGACTGTAAATCTCTTAAATATATTTGGGCGGGAGCTTCCCGGACATCTTTTTCAAGTCTTGATAGATTTCAAAAGCGTCTCTGACTCCTTGTTGCAGAAGGTTTATTTTTCCACCTTTTCTTTCACAAGCGGGATGTAAGCGAGTCTCTTAATGCATTATCGCTAATTCCATTAGACGTGTTCGGACGAAGTACATTCCTTAGTTCCACCAGGTCAAACCTTTACGGCTAGAAGCCGCCATGATGTTTCCATAATAGCAAACCACTCACATTCTCTCCGTATTCCATCGGTGAGAAGTAAGTTCCACTCAAACAGCCTCTTCTCGTGAACTACTTCTCTGTGGAAAAGACTGAGAATGTTTCCCCGATCACTTCAATCGTAACTTGTCTAGAGTTAACTGTTAGCTTCCCCTTCTTTTCCAAAGAAACTGCCACTTAATCTAAGCCTTTATCTCGAGGGAGCTCTGGGCCTTTTACATGGTGAACCTTACTGCAAAAGAAAAATGCCATTGGATCGCATAATTTTCCATCAATTGAACTAAAGGACACTTAAAAAAAAGAGTCTACTCTAGAGCAGGGTGTATGAAGAAAGACTTAATCTTTTTCTTTCGCTTCATTCACTATAAGCGTGTTATTGAAGTGTAATGTTTAGCCGCTAGGAACAAGAATTTCGGCGATCCTCGTTCGAACCCCAGTCGAGTTCGTTATACACTTTCGTAGACATCCGTCTATTCTCCTACCAACCTATTGCGTAAATAGCATACAAGATGTGGTTAGCAACCAGTCGAGGAGAAGGAAAATTCTAAATCCAAATCCCAGACACCTGAACCTGATTTTAAAACATGGACGACGGAGATACTCTGTCTGTAAAACCATTAGCGGCATTCCTTTTCAGTTAGAAAACCATAATCATGAAATGGAATGAAAGCAGTCATGGCACCTACCGGAAATACTTCATAAAAGTCCCAGATTTTGGAATTAATGCTAAAATCTTTAAATGCATCATTTTATGGATATGTATTGACAGTAGATATAAGAAAATCTTACATATACTACGGTAGAGTTATTTTTGTCCAACATCGAAAAATGCTACGAAACTGAAACATTAACTTAAGAACGCAAATCATGTTCTTAACCTTTTGCCTGTCCTGCGCATTATATAAGATACACAGGACATGTGATTTCCACGTCTGTGCATCATATGTGGGGCATACAAGCCATGATTTTGAAAGTATGCTAAAACTAAGGACGCTTAAGTAAAGATGTCTGGGGAAAGGCCTAAACTAATATTTTGGTCGTCATTTCTGACCACAGGACGCTAGACTGATAATGTAAGATCTCAAATGAAAGACATCTATTTTCCTACTTTACTGAAAATGATTATAACCTTTGCAAGACATGTGATGTACAGAGCGTGGTGTAAATAATTTATGATTTGTACCTTCTCTGATAGTGACGCATAGGTATTTATAATGTGAAACTATATATCAGCACATTCTTTTTGTCAAATAAGCTGAGCTGCCTCACGTATACACCTATTTAATTTTATAAAATTTTGAGAAATTCATTTTTGCACGGCTTAATGTTTAGATTAGTTATAAGCAGAAGCCCTTGGAGAATTTAACATTTTGCCTGCCCTGCGCGTCATATGGGATGCACAAGAGGTGATTTCCACCACCGTGTATCATATGTGCTGCACACAAGCCATGATTTTAAAAGAGTAATAAAACTAAGGACGCTTAAGAAAAGAGTCTATTATTGAGCAAGATGTTTGAGGAAAGGCTTAATCTAATATTTTGGGAATCATCTATGACCACAGGACGCTGGCCTGTTTTCAGATTTATAACTACTGCAAGGTAAATCAGTTTATTTGGCAAATAGAATGTGCTGGTATATAGTCTGTCATATAACAAAATGTGTATCATATGTGGCACATAGAGCGTTCTGTAAATAACTTATGATTTGTAAGTTTTCATTATGTGAAGCACTATATATAAGCATATTCTATTAGCCAAATAAACCGAGTTGCCTTGCAATATTTATAAATTTGAAAACAAGTATGAACGTTTTAATAGTACACATGAAAGTGCCATCGACAAGCAAAGGGTTAAGAAGAACCAAAGATCACATACTTAAGTGGTACCGATATATTTGCCCAAGAATTCATGGCCATTCACAGATAATCAAGATAAAGACGCCCGGAGAGTATCTTTCGCCAACTTTCTGAACGTACATGGCATCAAAAAACGTCGTCTGTTTTTTTAATCAATTCTACCCAAGCAAGGCGATATTATAACTAAGACGCAAGTCTATCGAAATGGCGTTGCAGGTTTGAAAACAATTCAACACCCACAAGGCCACGTAAACATTTTTGAAGGCTGGGAAGACAAGAAAGCTCCGGCTCAGATCTGACAGCAATATTTGATTTTCGGTTTAATTCGAACAAAACTAGTGACATTCTGTCATCACTTAGAAAAGGAAAATGGGAACAAAAAAAACTGCACTTAGGATCAGAAAGAGACACAACTAGAATTACTGGGACACATAATGGGGAAAGAAGGCTTGGCGAATTCGACACTCAGAGGATTTAAATCCATCTGATTTTAAATCGAGAAAATCGATAGACCATTTTAAAATTTGCACCCTTTCCCATGAACGCAGGTGTCCCTGAAGGCTCTATGCTTGGTCCTACCCTGTTTTTAATCTTCATCAATGATCTTCCTGATGCCATCAATTCCCAACTAGGCATTTATGCAGATGACACAACCACTTACATCTGTTTCAATACAAAAAGTTGACAAAGTTAACCTGGACGCTGCTTTTGAAAAAGCATCTCAAATCAGTGGTTAACTTGGGCAGGAAATGATTGTAAATTTTGATGCATCCAAAACTAAACCGTTCTCATTTAACCACAATATAGAAAATTCTCTTCCCGCCATCAGCATGGCTGATGCTCGAAACTTGGAGTATATCTCGTTGCACCTACTTGGCCTCACGTTTTCAACTGACTTGAAGTGGAACAACTACATTGAATCAATAGCTGCATCTATTGCAAGGAAAGTTGGTTCACTGTCGTGCCGAAAGGTTTTTTTCTCATCAGAGTCCATCTTGCACATTTACAAATCTACCTTTCATCCGTGCATTGAATATTGTTGCCATATCTGGTCTGGTGCACTTGCTATTCATCCCGAGGTTCTTGACAAAATCCAAAAAAGGATCTGCCATGTAATCTGTCCTGAATTGGCATCTCGACTTCAGTCACTTTCTCAAAATGGCTTCCCTCTGTCTTTTCTACAAATATTTTCATGGCAACTGCGCTGACGAGCTTTCTTTTTTCTCCAGTGACCCGACTACATGAATTTAAGCGTGCTACTAAATTGGCATTTAGGTCCCACCCATTTACTGTTGAAATAGTTAAATGTAACTGTTACTTCTACTTCTCGACATTGGAACTCTGTTGTAACCTAGAAAGTTTACGGGAGTTCTGTCGAAATCTTTGTTCATCAAACGTTGAACTGGTGAACGTTTACTTGAGTTCGGCCAAATTCTTGTCGCCAGAATGTTTTAACCTAAGAAGGGTTACTGAATGAGGAATAACCAAAACGGAGGTTGGAAATGAAATGGTAATCTTTATGACATCAACGAAATACAATACTCGCCAGCGGCTTGAAATAGGTAAACCACAGCTAATGTTGGACTTAGCATATTAACGGAGAAGCTCGTGCCGTGGCTCTAGATATCTCCAAAGCGTTTGATAGGGTTTGGCATGCCGGCCTTCTTCGCAAGCTTCAGGGTTATGTAATTCCAGGTCGATTGTTTGACTTAATACACTTATTCCTGTCAAACCGTGTATTGAAGATCGTTCTCAACGGATTCTCCTCCAGCTCCTATCCCACGAACGCAGGTGTTCCCCAAGGCTCCATTCTAGGCCCTACTCTGTTCCTTATCTTCATTAACGATCTTCCTGACGTCATAGGTTCCTAAATAGGCATCTACGCGGATGACACTACAATTTACTCAAAAACAAATCTAGTGTCGCTGACAAAACTAACCTGGCTGTTCGTTTCGAAAAGGACCTCCAAACGGTTGTGAACTGGGGCAGGAATTGGCTGGTTAACTTTAACGCCTCAAAAACAAAACTGCTCTCTATTACTCACCGCAGAGAACCACTCCTACTCCCCCGATTAGAATGTCTGACGCTCAACTCCACCAGACTACACGGTATCACATTGACTGCTGACCTGAGATGGGAACAATAGCTTCGTCAACGCTAGGAAAGTTGGCTCCCTGTGCCGCGCCAGGAAATTTTTCTCGCCGGAATCGATCCTTCAAAACTACAAATCAACCATTCGCCCATGCATGGAGTATTGCTGCTATATATGGTCTGGTGCCTCTTACGTTTGTCTCAAGGTTTTTGATAAGATCCAGAGACGGATATGCAATATAATTGGCCCTGATCTGGCATCTCGTCTGCAGTCGCTCTCTCACAGACGTGCCGTCGCCTCCCTCTGTCTTTTTTACAAATACTTTCACGGTAATTGCTCCGATGAGCTGCTTTCGTTGGTTCCCAGACTTCATGAATTTAAGCGTTCTACTAGGCTGGCATCTCGCTCACACCCTTTCACTGCCGAAACTGTTAAATGTAGCCGTCTCTTCTACTCCAATAGCTTCACGTCTCGCACCTTTCGCGTGTGGAGCTCCCTCCCCTTTTCTTGTTTTCCTGATAGCTATGATCTCAAACTATTCAAATGTAATGTCAATCGACATCTCCAGATGCCCTGATCTCTCCCCTATCCTTCTCTTCATCCTTTCTTCTATCACTCCTATTTGCTCTCGCTCCAACTCTCTGTAACCCGTTTGTGTGCTAGTGGCTTCCCGCCTTGTTTGGGGTGAAACGCCTAAAAAAAAAAAAATAGTTATTTATATATTATATATATAGGATGCAGCACAAACCCAAATTTAATAATGGGGAAATTATAAGCAAAATGTGGGCTTGGGGAAAAATTGCTCGTAGACCCCGAATAAGCGGGATCGGGTATCTGTCTACCTCCCCCGACGTGTATCTGGGTATCATGCAATGATAACAGCAAAAACTGCAATATGAGCACTGTTAAAAAAGGAGTGAAGACATTAGGTTTATAATACCCAGAATTTTATATACAGATGTCCAAATTCAAGAGACACATGGCACAGTGGATAAAGGCGTTAGTTAGATCCAGTGACAGGACCCAATTTGTGAGTTCAATACCTTGTTAAGGCAACATTTGAAGACATTTGTTTTTTTAAAAGAAGATAATTGATAATTGACATTCATTAGACATGAATTGTGGAACTAGAACAATGAGGGTAAAAAGTGAGCGAAATAAAGGTTTCAATTCGACATTCCAACCACCTGAAGAAGGCCGAAATATTGTGATAAATATGGCAACAAAGATGAGGACAATAGTCTGAATAATGTAAATAGTGTCTCTTCATCTTAATTGCTACCCTAATAATTACAATCTTCATAAATTTAAATGTAACGTCAATCGCCATCTTCTGTTGCCTTGATCGATGTCCTTTTTTCTTTTCCTCATCACCTCCTACACGCAATGTTTTCTTTCGATTTCACTCTCTTTAACCCCTTGCGTACTAGTGGCACACCTGCTTTGTTTGGGGGGAAATACCTAAAAAAAAGGGAATCGACAAGTATTATTACTTTCTGTGAAGGAAGTTTTAATTGTCTGTACATGACAAGGATGATTTTGTTCATGGGCGTGATCACTTTAAATTTAAATATAATTTATTTCTGTCACTTTTCTTATTAAACATCCCACATGTAGCTAGAACTTTTTCATAAATTTACTGTGGATGATCTAACGATTAAAGCACTTTCTATATATTTTCCTATTAGTAAATTGCTTTCTCTTTTAATTAGAGTGGCACATTTTAAATCAAAATTATAGTCAGACTCATTAAGATGAGCAACTAATGCGTTTAGTGTATTGCTTTGTAAAATATCCCCTTCACATTTTTAAATTTAAATTTCTTGAAGTTTCTCCGATATATCACTGGTGGCAATTATTACAGGTAGTTAATTCCGAATTCAAATTTGAACTGATTTTGGTTTTGTAGTAATTAATGTTTTTATTGTTGTGATGAATTTTATGTTGAGTTTAGATAAATCTTTTTTCTTTTCTTCTGAAAGATTTCTCCTCGATATGAACGGCGATGTTCTGTCAATGTTGATCTTCAGTAAAAGCGTAGTTGAAGAAATTCGTAATCGAACTATAGGAGAATTATCAAAGCGATACTTCAATACAAGTTACACTTCGATGATAAAATGTATTTATGAACTCGGAAAAAAAGTGTCTAAGCTTGGACAATCGTTTCCGCGTCATCTGTCTGCGTATCACATCTCCACTGCGTCAAGTCACTTATTCATCTGAAAAGAAATTGTCCAACTTTTAGTGCACAATACACAATACAGCACAGTTTTCTTTGTTACTCACGAAATTTTTCAAATTAATACAATGTTTCATATTATTTTTTTTATTGTTAGCTTCCTTCTCCTTGGTATGACGATAAACTACATCCGGTAGCAATATCTCTGATTTAGATGTTTTGAGGAGAGTCGAACTCTTAATTGCTTTTCTTGCCAGGTCCACCCTGATCTGGGGTGGCAGCATCTGTTCGGGTCCGAGCTATGGGCAAATAGTGACCTCACCAAACTGGGGATAAAACACTATGCAAGTATAAAAATACACTTTTATAGAAAAAATACCAGCAATAGTTTTTTAACAGCAAAAAAATAAATAATAAAAATAAAAAATATTTAAAAAATACCAAAGCTCTAATGAAAATTAAATTTCGACATTAAATGACCCATAAGGCATTGATGTGCCGTTAAACAAACAAATAAAACCAAACCAAAACCCACTCAATGTAGAAGGTTACAGAGTGGAAGGGTGGAGAAGGATAAAATACCAAGGATGACAGCTCCTTAGCGTTGATCGAGTTCTAGGGCCCTAGAGCTCGATCAGCGCTTTTAGGTCATACTTTTTCTGATTGAGAATATCTTCAAGGGTGTAGCCGATATCTATGTTAAGAATGTTATCAGAAAGGGCAATACAAATACGGAAGGATGTGTACCTGTGTTTTATAGATGACGCAAATGCGTTCGATTAAGTACACCTCAAGGACCATTTCAACTGCTCAGCAATCTTGACATATTTGTGAAGGACATTAGGATAATGAAGGACCTATACTGGCAGCAAATCGTCTGCATACGGATAGAAAATGGGCTCAGAAGATATACAAAACTAGAAAAGGGTGTAAACTTTATGAATTTAAGCGTTCTACTAGGCTGGCATCTCGCTCAGACCCTTTCACTGTCGAAACTGTTATATGTAGCCGTCTCTTCTATTCCAATAGCTTCATGTCTCGCACTTCTCGCCTGTGGAACTCCCTCCCCTTTTCTTGTTTCCCTGGTAGCTATAATCTCCAACTATTTAAATGTAATGTCAATCGACGTCTCCAGTTGCTTGATCTATCCCCTATTCTTCTCTTCATCCTTTCCTCTGTCATTCATATTTGTTCTCACTCCCTCTTAGTGACTTCTTTTCGTGCTAGTGGCTTCCCGCCTTGCTTGGGTGAAAATCTTATCCCTGTTTTTAATTTGAAGATCAAAGTTAAATCTGAAATCTTTTATATTGGAAGAGACTTCCACAAGAGAGAAATGCAAGAGAAGAAACAGCGTAGAACTTACATCTAACTGTTGGGGATGTGCAGAATAAACTAAGGAATTTGCTGTAGCAATGAGTTAAATCAGAAGGAATTTTTATGTTAGGTTAAGTGAACTTTTCTTCATCCACAAACAAATTAACAATTTCAATGTAAACAAGACAAAAATATGAAGGAGAAAATAAAAGAAAGAAATTAAGAAGACAGAAGACAACAATTATTGCATTAGTGCCATCGCTTCCCTCTGTCTTTTTTACAAATACTTTCATGGTAACGACTCCGATGAGCTGCTGTCGCTGGTTCCCAGACTTCATAAATTTAAGCGTTCAACTAGGCTGGCATCTCGCTCACATCCTTTCACTGTCGAAACTGTTAAATATAACCGTTTCTGCTACTCCAATAGCTTCATGTCTCGCACCTCTCGCCTGTAGAAATCCTTCCCCTCTTCCTGTTTCCCTGATAGCTATAATCTTCAGCTATTCAAATGTAATGTCAATCGACATCTCCAGTTGCCTTGATCTATCCCCTATCCTTCTCTTCATCCTTTCCTCTATCACTCCTATTTGCTCTCGCTCCAACTCTCTGTTACCCCTTGCGTCCTAGTGGCTTCCCGCCTTGTTTGGAGTGAAACGCTTAAAAAAAAAAAAAGAAAAAAAAAGACAAGGACGTGTCTTCTCACCGGACTTATTCAACCTATACAGTGAGGCGATTCTGAGAGAATTAGAAGTCTAACCAAAATTCATTATTGCTTGCCATAATTTAAAAAAAAAAACATAAGATGGGCAGATGGCACTCTGTGGATAGTAGACATATAAAGGAATTTAAAAGAATTGTTCCAACTGCTAGGTAAACCTGAGATATTTGGGAAGGATATTAGAATAATCAAAAACATATACTGGCAGCAATTTGTCTGCGTACGGAGAGAAAATGAGGTCAGCAGATATACAAAAATAGAAACGGGTGTAAGACAAGGAGGTGTCTTCTCACCGGACTTATTCAACTTATAGATCGAGGCGATTCGGGGAGAATTAGAAACCCGACCAGGACTCATTATTGGCGCCAGGATGTTAACAACTTAACATATGCAAATGACGCAGTGTTGAGAGCGGACACAGAAAAGAAACCACAAGAATTCAGTCAAAAGGTCGTGAGGGAAAGCGAGACCGCATTAAACATCAAATGCAAGAAGACAGAATGTATCTTCGTTGGGAAAATTATCAACCCAAAGTACAAATTTCAAATGAGGGATACCAAAATCAAACAAGTACAAAAATTGAAATATTTGGAATTTTTTTGTTTTTTTAACAGAGGACGGAAAGCGTGACACTGAAAATCCGAAGGCATATTGGGAACGACAAAGATGCCTTCGAAACTCTAAGCAGAAAAAGAAACAGAAAAACTTGGCTTTAAAGAAGCAAATATCACATCTACGTGATATATGTCCTCAAGAAGATCAGTTGAAAGAAGAGAGAGTTGAAATTTCTGTGGCTCATGATGAGGAAAGAAAGCTTGGAAAATCTAATACTTACAGGACAGGTTGAAGGCAAGATACAAAGAAAAACAACATAACACAGTGAGTTTGTGTAAATGAATACCAGAACAAAGTTTAGTACAAATCACAAAAAGACAAAATTTATTAAGAGCTACAAAGAACAGGACGTTGTGAAGAGCTATGATCCTCTACGTAATGAGAAAACACGGCACATAAAGAAGAATGTTATTTATCTCATAGTTAGAGGTTTGAATTCAGAATTGTCTTTCTCCTAGACCGGTTGTCAGACAAGGCTATAAAATCCGATTTGTCCTGCTATTTACCATAGGGGTGAGGAGAGAAAAGGCGGATTCATACCTTCCCAAGGGTATTTGCACGTAAATGAATCTAACAAACTCGACTGGAATTCGAACTCAGCTCTCCATTCTCTGATTCTGAGCTGTTATCAATTACGCCACCCGTACACCAAATCTTAGAATAACTTGTATTCCCATTCACAAGTCATCACTCATCTCGTTACTGACAAGACTCAACGTTTCTTAACTTCGGTGATTGGAGACGAACCGTCGTTTCAACATGATTTATATATATATATATATATATATATATATATATATATATATATATATATATATATATATATATTTGAATCACACACACACACACACATATATATATATATATAAATCAACACACACATATTATATATATATATATATATATATATATATATATATATATATATATATATATATAAGAAGTAGATCTATTTTTCGTGTGACGCGTTTTCTCCTTTAGAAATTAATCGGGCTGAAGTGATGTTCACCTTCATGAGACTACATATGCGCATAAAGAAGAGGAGCGTGAGCATTTTAAATTTAAATATAATTTTTAAAAAAATATATATATATATATATATATATATATATATATATATATATAGATGTAGTCTTGCTGATTACATTGATTTACTTTTTCTTTTTGTTCATGTTTCTGTCACTTTTCTTATTAAACATCCCACATGTTGCCAGAACGTTTCATGAATTTACTATGGATGATAGTAATTTCCTATTAATAATTTCTTATTAGTAATTTGCTTTCTCTTTTAATTAGATTGGCATATTTTAAATAAAAATTATGGTCAGACTCATTAAGATGAGCAACCAGTGCGTTTAGTGTATTGCTTTGTAAAAGATCCCTTTCACGTTCTTTTTTAAATTTCTTGAAGTTTCTCCGATGTATCCTTTGTGGCAATAATTACAGGGAATAAATTCCACCTTCAAATTTGAACTTATTTGGTTCTGCAGTAACTAATTGTTTTTATTGTTTTACAAGTAACTGTGATGAATTTTAAGTTGAGTTTAGATAAATTGTTTTCATTTCTAGCTGTGATAAAATTAGTTAGTAGAACAATATATATATATATATATATATATATTGTGATTCGTTGGGTTTGGTCAGGAAGGATTCGTTTTCCATTTTGAAATGTTTGATGAGGCTCTTTCTTTGCATAGAATATAAAATATGATATTGGAGGGTGTTCATAAAGTTTCTTCAGAATTTAAAAATATTTATATTGCAAAGGCAATTGATGTGGCACCACATCTGCACCATTGTGCACTTGATTAATTGAAACAAGACGAATAATTCCATTATTATTTAATTTTTGGGGAATTTTTCAAGTGAAACAAACCTAGTGTACATGTTAGTACTTCGTATGTCAATTCCATGAAGTCGTTCCTTGCTGTTTGACTACAGATTCTTGACTAGATTTAAATCGGTAGTTTCCGGCCCAGTACTTTGATTTGTTCACTGGTAAGGCTTGTCAGTTTGTTCGTGTAGCGTTACAGTTTCCGTACGCTTCCTTTAGTCCATCGCAGACAATGGCCGTCGGACAACTAATCGACAGTCGAGAAAACGTTTCTGTGTGACGCTAATTGTCGTTGCCGCGGTAAAACGGGAGAAAATTTTGATAAAACGTAAGAAAGTGTTATGTACTGAAAGACATTGAAACAAGAAGGGTTAATACCGAAAAGCCGTAGGAAGAATTGAGGATTTAATTCCCACATAAACGACTTGAATTGTATGTCGAGCAGTTTGAACAATGGAAAAGTGATCCAGACTTAGAAGGCAATGATTATTGACATGTGTTCTACACAGCTGAAAATGCATGCTGTAAAGCGAAAATATCATTTTTCGTAAATAACTAATTTGGAGTTGATTTCACTAGTCGAAAATTGATTTGAAATACCAGGAGGTGGGGGGAGGATAAGCCACCCTCGCTCACTGAGGAGATTTAGTGAGAGGTAATAATATGAGAGAGTTGAAGACAGGAATTCCCCAGAATTATCAAATTCTATTACTGTGCCAATTGGGGCAAATGTCCATAAATACGATTGAGCGAAGCGAATTCGGCAGACGAGTCGCAGTAGAGAGAAGAGAGACAGAGGAAGACGGATACGGCGAACAGAGACAGGAGAGAGACGGCAGAGAGATCGTCCCACCCACTGGTCGTGATACACCCGACGAGATTGCCTACGGAAGAGAACACCTCGACTTCAGCCTTGTGCCGAACTTTACCAAAACAACAACCCAACTTTACCAAGTCAACAATAATATTACTTCCTATTTAGACGCGGGTTGGGCTGATAATTAATTGCATGTGAACTCTGATATAACCAATTTTGTCACGGAGAACTTATATACATATAAAAAAAGTATTTACTATTTGTTTAATTTATTCAAATTTTTTCCAGTGAATCTTCGCACTGCTTGGACCAACCCCACACAAAGATATCGGCTATGATTCGATTTTGGCTGCCTTATGATCTAAAAATCACAACGTAGAATAAGGTTAGCTCTGGATTGAAGCGGTCACATCAGCGCCCAGTCGCAGTGTTTGAAGTCATGGACGACCGGGGTGGGTGTGGCACTGCATAGTGTCTGGGCGTGATAAAAATCGGATGCAATCATGGATGATGTAATATTTTTCAAGGTCAAACAAATTTCATCATACATTCTGAAAATCGATTCATATTACTGCACACCACTGCAAATGACCTAATCTGAGGAAAAAATAGAAATCGTTTACACCTTGTCACTCCAGTGGCTCTAAAACGGACCGTATGGTGAAAGAAAGGAAACTAAAGCGGTTGTTTCAATTAATTTGCACAAGGGAGTAGATGACCTTCAAGCGACCATCGTTTTCCAGCCTTAATGTGCACCACTACACCGGGGACTGCATGTTCGTGAGTTCCTACATCAAACACTTCCAGATTGGTAGATTTGAAGGGATGGCCCAATTCCCTGACCACCTCATTCACCAGATACTACTTCCACGGACGTCTTTCTATGGGGTTATGTTAAAGATATCGTATATCGAACAAAAATACGGGACATAACTGATCTGAATCAAAAGATCACTGAGACCACTGTCACCATTGATGAGGCTCTGCAACAGCGAACATGGCAAGGAATCCAGTACCGACTTCATGTGCTTTGTTTATGAATAGAATAATTCTTTGTAAGAAATCAGTTTGTAGATCAGGTCTTATTGACGTAATTTTGTAAAGAGGGTTTTTATAGAGAGTCTGGTTTGATTTGGTTTATTTTGTTTTACGACATATCAACCTCAATGGGTTATTTAATGCTGACAAGATATTTAGGATAGATTCGTATGAATAGAATATATATTCTTTGGTTTAGATTGGTTTGGTTTATTTTGTTTTACGGCATATCAACCTCAATGGGTTATTTATATATACGGATCCGTGATGCATTGTTGGTAGTCTATTGCATTGTGGGAAAACTACTCGCATGCAATACTCTACCCAAAATTCATGTGCGTAGAAACTGTCCAAATGTTTTATAATTCCTAGTGCTTTCGGCTATACTTTTAGCCATTATCAAGGATGATTTTATTTTTTCAATTTAATTAGATGTGTGCGGTGTGAGTATGTTTTTAGTGCTATAGAGATGTTTTATTTTTCGAACACGGTTAGCACATTGTGGCCGTGTTCGTAGGTAATATTATTAAGCTTTGGCTTTTTCTTTTTATATATTACCTACGAACACGACCAGAGTGGGCTATCTATGTATAAATGAATGATTGCTGTCTAAATACACAATATATATATACACATACATATACATATATATATATAACTGAATATATATTTATACATACATATATATACAAGTAGAAGTGAATATCTATCTATCTATCTATCTCTCTCTCTATATATATATCCATTTTAAGACATTTTTATGTTTATACATTCTTTTTATAGATTACACACACACAGAGGCACACACACACATACATACATACATACATACATACATACATATATATATATATATATATATATATATATATATATATATATATATAAGTGAATTTAGTGGATGACTCATGTTTCTAATCAAGTCTGGGTTCGCAAAATCTGATCAGTGAGCAACAAACTGTTTCTGTGGGCTTTTTGCTATGGACTTGTGAGTTTTTAATAATAGATGTCCTCTGAGTGAAACTTGCTCCAAGGAATCTTAAAACTTGAAGTCTACCTCTCTTCACTAGGATTGACGTGGGGGAATATTCTAATCATTTCTAAATGTCGGAAACCACTTGTTAAGTGCCAAGTCCTCGTGGCGAGGGGTAGGGTGGGTAGAGAGTTTCAGAATTCCCGTTGTGACTCGAGAAAAGCGTGTAGAAATAAAGTTTCGAACAACGAAGCAGGCTGGCCGAGATGGGGGAAGAGAAGAATTCGAAAAATGAGCAGCGGTCGTAAAAGGAGAAGGTAGGGCTTTCCAGAGTTGTGTAATGGTTAACAAGCTGGCCGAGCGAGATCAATTATGATTGAATTATGAATTCAACCCTCAGAGGGTACCCCATACGTTCGGCCTTTTCCCACATCTTACGCTTAGAAAATCAATCTAGTGCACGTCAACGTAATGTAATGGTTAACAAGCTTGTTTCGCCAGATCAACTATAATTGAACAGTGACTTCGAGCCTCACAGGTGCCACAAACTTTTGGCCTTGTGCCACATCTAAGCTACGCTTATAAAATCATTGAGGCCGCTTCAATGTGGTGTAATGGTTAGTAAGCTTGTCTTCCTGAATAGTGACTTCGATTCTCACTGGGTGCTCCATACTTTAGGCCTTGTGTCTTAGCTAAGCTACGCTTAGTAAATCACTATACTTTGGGTATTTCAAAGTGGTTTAATAGTTGGCACGCTTGTCTTCCTAGAACAATTACAACTGAGTAATGAGTTCGATCCTCACTAGGTGCCCCATACTTTCGGCCTTGACCCACAACTATGCTACGCTTAGTAAATCAGTATCCTTTGGGAACTTTAAGATTTTGTAATGGTTAACGAGCTTGTCTCACTAAAACTATTACGACTGAGTAGTGAATTCGATCCTCACTGTGCTTTGAGCCAAAACTACGTTTAGAAAATCATAGGACAGTGCGAGGTGGTGTAATGGTTAACAAGCTTGCCTCATTAAAACAATTACGACTGAGTAGTGAATTCGATCCTCGCTGGGTGCTCCATACTTTTAGCCTGGTGCCAAAGCTACGTTTACAAAATCATGGGACACTGCGACGTGGTGTAATGGTTAACAAGCTTACGACTCTGTAGTGAGTTTGATCCTCACTGTGTACACATACATTCGATGATATGCCACATCTAAGCCACACTTAATAAATAACCATAAAAGAAGTTAAGAAATCTACGTTATGAGGATATGTAGGATAGACAAAAGTTGGCCCCGGACTTTAAGATGTTAGAATAGATCAGGAAAGCGTTTATTTTTTTTCAGGAGCTTGTTCCACAAAGCAGCGGCTCATAGAAAGAAGCTGTTTCTTACCAACGACATACAAATGGGATGAAGATGGTTAACTCGTGTCTACATGGCAAGGCAACTCTTAGCTGTGAAGGTCTGAACTTGTGTAACTAATGAATGTTGCTCGTCTGAACATTTTCCAATGAAAGAACGATAGATTAATATTATGATACTTTTACCAAGATCTCTTTCTGATTCGCAATACATTTCACTTGACATGTCAGTCGCTTGTGAGCACTAAAAGAAGCAAAACCGAAATAGAAATAAAAAGTTGTCTTCTGCGCAGGGGCTCCGTGCATCACACCCGGTTAAAAAAAAAACAACAAAATTAAAACAAAATTTCCGCAAAAATCTAAAATATAGCAGCCAACCCCGAACGTTGCCGTATGAAAAAAAAAAAAAAAAAAAAACAATGTGCATATGAGTCAATACCTGTTAAACGATTGCTGTAAAAACGACACGCCTGTCCGACACCAAGCAGTTCAGCTTAACAACTCAATCTCGTCTCTCGGTGGCCGGCCTATGAACATACCTCGCCGATGTTGATTTCAACTCTGAGGATAGATGGATCAACCACGCCAACGAAACCTCATTGGTACGACTACGCGACTTCACTAAGTCACTCCAGGCCTCTCTCGTCGTCAAAACCGTGATCTCGGTCAACTGACCCAACAAATCCGTCAACTTGCGGCCTCACCAATAGCAAGCTTACACCTAATCTCTTCTCTTACCAACGGCATCGAAAGAACCACATATCAACAATTTCGTCATCATTTCACACAACTAAGTATACATTCTGAAATTTGATTAATAGACGCTGCTGAAATTTTAATCTTTGTACTTTCTATTGAAATACCTTTATAACATTAAATAAAACCTAAAGAAAGCCAGCAATGCAATAAACATAAATAAATAAATAAATAAATAAATAAACAAAAAAGAAAAATAAATAAATAAAGAAAGAAACGGGATGGACATTATTTACATTATTCGGACTATTATCCTCATCTTTGTCACCATATTTATTACAACGTTTCGGCCGTTGTACGCTTCGGCCTTCTTCAGGTGGATGGAATTTCGAACTTAACACTTTATTTCGCTCTCTCTCTCTATATATATATATCTTTCATTCGTTTTTTCTTTCTTTCATACTATCTATCTATCTATCTATCTATCGCAGTTTGCTCATATCAATCTCTCTGTTCATATCTATCTCTCTTTCTTTTATCTATCTCGAAGTATTCCCATCTATCTATCTATCTATCTATCTATCTATCTATCGTTCTTTCTTTCTTTCTTTCTTTCCTTCTCATTTTGTTCGTGTCAACCTCTCTCTCTGTTCATTATCTATCTATCTATGTCAGTTTTTTCATATCAATCTCTCTGTTCATATCTATCTCTCTCTCTTTCTATCTATCTATCTCAGTTTGGTCATATCAATCTCTCTGTCCATATCTATCTATCTATCTATCTATCTATCTATGGCGCTCTGGGTATGACAAGGCTTCTGATCACGAGGTTTTGAGAAGCGTTGAACCACCTGTTAATTGCTGGTGTTAGCAGATCGATCGCGACCCGGAGTTGTAGCACTTTTTAGGGTTCCAGCACTAGGAAAAATAGTTAACCACCAAACGGGGGTCCAAACCCATGCGAATGTGTAAAAATAGGTTTTATTACCAGAATTGCATTTTTGGAAAAAAATGATTCCCAGCAATAGATTTTTTGAAAGAAAAAATACCTTTGAAAATACCATTAAAAATAATATTAAAAATACCATTAAAAATAATATTAAAAATACCATTAAAAATATTTTTGTAAAAGCAAAATAATATAACCAGCAATAAAAAAAATGTCGGCATCAAATATGGCGTAAAACATACCAAACCAATCTATCTATCTATCTATCTATCTTTCTCTCTATGTATCTATCTATGTCAGTTTGGCCATATCAATCTCTCTGTTCATATCTATCTATCTATCTATCTATCTATCTATCTATCCCATTCTTTCATCCTTTATATTTATTTCTTTCTTTCTTTCTTTCTTTCTTTCTTTCTTTCTATCTGCTGCTCCTCTTTTCCTCTAACTCAATCTATCTATCTATCTATCTATCTATCTATCTATCTATCTATCTATCTCATTCTGTTCATAATCTATCTATCTATCTATCTATCTCATTCTGTTCATATCTATCTATCTATCTATCTATCTATCTATCTATCTATCTATCTTTTAATCTTTCTTTCTTTCTCTCTATGTATCTATCTATGTCAGTTTGGTCATATCAATCTCTCTGTTCATATCTATCTATCTATCTATCTATCTATCTATCTATCTATCTATCCCATTCTTTCTTTCTTTCTTTCTGTTGCCTCTCTTTTTCTCTAACTCAGTCTATCTATCTATCTATCTATCTATCTATCTATCTATCTATCTATCTATCTATCCCATTCTGTTCATATCCATCTATCTATCTATGTCAGTTTGGTCATATCAATCTCTCTGTTCATATCTATCTATCTATCTATCTATCTATCTATCTATCTATCTATCTATCTATCTATCTATCCCATTCTTTCTTTATTTGATTTCTTTCTTTATTTATTTTCTTTTGCCTCTCTCAGTCTGCCTATCTATCTATCTATCTATCTATCTATCTATCTATCTATCTATCTATGTCAGTTTGATCATATCTATCTATCTATCTATCTATCTATCTATCTATCTATCTATCTATCTATCTCATTCTGTTCATATCCATCTATCTATCTATGTCAGTTTGGTCATATCAATCTCTCTGTTCATATCTATCTATCTATCTATCTATCTATCTATCTATCCCATTCTTTCTTTCTTTCTTTCTTTCTTTTTCTTTCTTTCTTTTTTCTTTCTTCTTTTGCCTCTCTAATCTTCTATCTATTATCTATCTATCTATCTATCTATCTATCTATCTATCTATATCAGTTTGATCATATCTATTATCTATCTATCTATCTATCTATCTATCTATCTATCTATCTATCTATCTCATTCTGTTCATATCCATCTATCTATCTATGTCAGTTTGGTCATATCAATCTCTCTGTTCATATCTATCTATCTATCTATCTATCTATCTATCTATCTATCTATCCCATTCTTTCTTTCTTTCTTTCTTTCTTTCTTTCTTTCTTTCTTTCTTTCTTTCTGTTGCCTCTCAGTCTGCCTATCTATCTATCTATCTATCTATCTATCTATCTATCTATCTATCTATGTCAGTTTGATCATATCTATCTATCTATCTATCTATCTATCTATCTATCTATCTATCTCATTCTGTTCATATCCATCTATCTATCTATGTCAGTTTGGTCATATCAATCTCTAAAAAAGATCTATCTATCTATCTATCTATCATAAATCAATTATTATCCCATTCTTTCTTTCTTTCTTTCTTTTTTTCTTTTATTCTTTCTATCTGCTCTCCTCTTTTCCTCTAACTCAATCTATCTATCTATCTATCTATCTATCTATCTATCTATGAAAGAATTTGCGCGATGAAGAATCAATTAGTCGAGAGCGGTCTTTGGAGATACATTTGGCTAATATTCAAGCTTTCGCAGTCAATCGATCCTGAGAATAGCGCGAACCCAAACTCATGTGCCGACTGCTGCATTTCTTAAGCATTTCCCATGCTCGTCATTCATTCATCGACTTTTTTTTTTATGTCAGCCTAAGACGTAAGCTGATCCGCTCTTCGTTAAAAGGCCTGACCAACGTACACGCTTTGGCTTCTAATAGCTTTCTAATTGAATCTGGAAGATAAATTGTCTCCCGCAAGAGGAAACGTAGTTTTGTTTCCAGGATTCCATCCAAGACAGATATGAAAAGTACTGGCTAGAATATTGGAAGGGTAAATTGATACGAGACTTATAAACTCGGACTATTATGCTCATCTTTGTCGTTGTTACCACAACGTTTCGGCCATTGCGCCTACTGGCCTTCATCAGATCTGGTTTACCTACAGGGAATTCTGAAATGAACACTTTATTTAATCTATGGGGTTAGACAGTTCTCGTTGCAGTGCCTATGTTTAGGTTTGGTTTCGTTTGGTTTAATTTGCTTTACGGCATATCAACCACAATGGTATTTTTAATGTCGACAAGAGTTATAGGATAGGTTCGTATGAATAGAATATGTATTCTTTGGTTTAGATTGGTTTGGATTATTTTGTTTTACGGCATATCTACCTCAATAGGTTATTTAATGCCGACAATATTTTTAGGATAGATTCGTATGAATAGAATATGTATTCTTTGGTTTAGATTGGTTTGGATTATTTTGTTTTACGGCATATCAACCTCAATGGGTTATTTAATGCCGACAATATTTTTAGGATAGATTCGTATGAATAGAATATGTATTCTTTGGTTTAGATTGGTTTAGTTTATTTTGTTTTACAGCATATTGTTGTGGATTCCGGGATGAAATCCGGTCTCAAATGAATGACAAACGCAGGAATGAAATATAGCAAATAAATGTATTGACGTAATAATATAATTGGTTATACGGTTAGTAGATCCAGAAATGCGGTTAGTAGCAATAATAATATATATACAGTCTGGGAAATTCAGTATCGAAGTAGGACTTCCTTCTGAGTCTACATGATCACAACTGTGACTCCTACAAGGTGGTTACCTCACTCTCTAACTCTCTCGCTTTCTCACTCCTGGGTATTCACCGGCAGCAGTACAAGTACACACTGGGCGAGTCCACTTGTAGAAAAAGGGGTGGACCCCTTAACCCCCCCCTCCTTAGATCCCTTCTGGGGGGAGTTAGTATTTTTTCTCTTATGGTTCATAATCAGAGGTTCGGTAAATTTTCTCTTCCTGTTTTAAATGATCTCTTGGGTACAACAGGTGTATACTGGTTTTTGTTCTTGTTTGGTAATAATTTGTCAAACACAGACTGTATTTTTACCCTCGTCCTCTACATAAATTCATTCTTTTCCGCTTCTCTTCTTATCTCTCGCAAAGTCACAGGTAGTTCCTTTACTGCCTTGTATATCTCTTTACTGTTTTCATCTATGGTAGCAAATGGCACGTTTCGCTTCTTTTTACGTACTGGTTGGACGTTTTCTTTTAATTCAATTCTGGCCTCAAATTTGTTGCATCGTCCCAACTCGCTCGAAAATACCCCAGGAAATTAGTTATATAATTCTTCCTTTAACTTTATAGCATCTGATGGTTCAACCTCTAACTTTTGCAAAAAGAGCTGATAGGTAGATCCCAAACGTTGAACTTTTGCATCCAGTCGATACCTACTAGATTTTCAGTATCTTTCATGACGTATATCTTAAGTTTTTTTTCTTTCCCCGTGAAATTTAACATTCACGATTATTTCTCCTTCGAATTTTATTCGCTTGCCTGTAACCGACTTGGCAATTTTTTTGTGTATATAACAAGATATGTCTGTTAAGTTTTCTCCATGTCTGTAGGTTGATTATCGTGAGGTCGGAACTCGAAGCCAGTTGCAATTTTATTTTTTTATTTAAAATTTCAAGTTCCACATATTTTCTTTATGTTGGTATTGTCTTCCTTATGAATCCTAGTAGCTCTTATTCTACTAGTATCTTTTCTGTTCCAACACTGGGGTGCCTAGTGGTCCGTTTTGCCACACTCAAGACAGTTTTTATATTTAAAACGGCAATCCTTGTTCCAATGTAGTTCTCCACATCGACAACATGCTGATGTCGGGGCTTATATTTGCTTCGATTTTCGTCATAATTTGCCCTGTATGTTGTACTTTTTCTCTTATTATAGAATTTTTTCTTCTTTCCGGGGAGGGTGAGAATCTTTTTACCTTATTATAGAACTTTTGTTTTCTTTCCGGGTAGGGTGAAAAACGTAGACTTTTGTATATGAGATACAGCTGACTCCTCAATGTCCTTCGAGTCTTTCTTTATACTTAGACATTTCTGGCAATCTTCCGATAATTGTTGTAGCGTTAGTCCAGGTTCATTTTGTAATTTTGAAAGCATTCTTTTGCGCATTTCACTATCTTTTGTTGAAACTAACCCCTGAACAAAGATGAGACACTTGAATTTGTCCGGGGTTAATCCCGCTAATTTGAAGTCGTCGCAATATTTATTTACGATTGCGGCAAACGTGGAATAATCCTCATTATCGCCCTTTACCAGGTTAGGGCATTTCCACCTCTTATGGAAAAAAATGATGTTTTTGGGCTGAAGAGTTCTTTAAGACATATCACTGCTTCCTGAAATGTTAATTCGTTCCTCTTTTTTGGCAAGATATAATCCACCAACTTTGTATATTCTTCAGTTCCTAATTTTCTAAGCAATAGACGTAGCTTTTTCGCTTCTGTCCAATTTTGACAGTCGATGTTAAAGATGTCTTCATGTCTTCTGAAGTAATCTCCAAAATTCTTGTCCTCATCTAGAGAATATTTGAAAATCTCTATCGTATTCCACACTGCGTCTTGCGAAAAAGTTGCCTCTTTTTCAATATTTAATTGCTTGTTACCCGCTACTTTCAATATTAGTTCATGGAGCTCTATTTGTCATTCTTGATTTTCCTTCTGCGTTTGTAGTAATTGCTTTTGCCATTTTTCTTCCATTCTTTCTTGTAGTTGTAATTGTTGATCATTTCGGTATTTTATCAGTTCTACCAAAATATTTTAAAAATCTTCCATGATAACTCAATTTTACGTATTTTTTAATCCTCGTAACTCTTTGTCGTCAATTTGTTATGGACGACGAGGGAAAAATTTTTTTGTTGTTTGTTCTTCCTGTGTGAGTTCATATCGCTCGTCGCCAATTTGTGGACGAGGGGAGGATTTTTCTATTTCTTCTTCTCGTGTGAGTTTGAATCGCTTGTCGCCAATTTGTTGTGGATTCCGGGATGAAATGGTTCAAATTCTGTCTTTCGACCAATAATTAATTAGTAATACTCCTGTGACTAAATGATTTTTATCTAAAATTATTCTTACAATATAAAAATATTTTTTGGCTGTAAAGAGTTGATAAGCAGTAGAAAAGAAATTAATTTAAGAATCAATCATTTATTATTAGACTTCCGTTTCTATCAATATATTCTTCTGGTTCAAATTCTGTCTTCTGACCAATAATTAATTAGACACGTGTGGATAAATGATTATTAGCTTAACAACTTTGTTGAAACTTGAATAAAGCATGGAATAATAATAATACAACACAAAATGTACTTAAACAAAATGTATTGAAACAAGAACGTGTACACAATATTTACAGATAGTGTGGTATATTCTTGGGAAGACCGTTCCTGTAGAATGGGTTGACTTAGTCGCAGTGGGGCAGAGTCTCTGGATTGGATCTCTTCCTCACCCTCGTCTTCCCGGTACCAACCATATTTATATGGTCGGTACTCCACTATGTAAATTAGGTGGATCGTACCACAACAAACTTATTACAATCTAAAAATATTTTTTGGCTTTAAAAAACCTGTATAGGGTTGATAATCAGTAGAAAACTAACAAATCAATTATTTATTGTAAGGCTTCTGTTTGTATCTGTCTATTCTTCTAGTTCAATTCCTGTCATGGGATCAATAATTAATTACTAAGACACGTGTCATTAAATCAATATTATCTAAAAGCTTATTACCATCTGAAAATATTTTTTATCTGTAAATAACCTATAAATGGTTGATAAGCAGTAGAAAAATCAATCATTTATTATTAGGCTTCTGTTTCTAACAATATATTCTTCTGGTTCAAATTCTGTCGTCCGACTAATAATTAATTACTAAGACACATGTCGATAAATCGTTATTAGCTTAACAACTTATTGCAATCTAAATATATTTTTTGGCTTTAAATAACATGTAAAGGGTTGATAAACAGTAGAAAAGTAAATAATTTAACACGCAATCATTTATTATTAGGCTTCTGTTTCTAACAATATATTCTTCTAGTTCAAGTCCTGTTTTCCGACCAATAATTAATTAATACGACACGTGTCATTAAATCATTATTATCTAAAAAAAGTTATTACAATCTGAAAATATTTTGGCTGTAAATAACCTATAAATGGTTGATAAGCAGTAGAAAAGTAATTAATTTAACAATCAATCATTTATTATTAGGCTTGCGTTTCTATCAATATATTCTTCTGGTTCAAATTCTGTCGTCCGACAAATAATTAATTAGTAATAATCTTGTGACTAAATCATTTTTATCTCAAAAATATTCTTACAATCTAAAAATATTTTTTGGCTGTAAAGAGTTCATAAGCAGTAGACAAGTAATATAATTTAACAATCAATCATTTATTATTAGGCTTTCGTTTCTATAATTCTATTGTTCTGGTTCAATTCCTGTCGTCCGAATATCATTTGATTAAAACGTTTTAGTTAAATTCAATATTTTTTACTTCAATCGGTCCCTTCTACATTTAAAAGTCTTCAGAGCCTCATTTTCATCTGACCAACATTTGATGAAAACGTTTTATTTCCATTTACTATTTAGACCCTCATAAAACAAAATCTTGACTAGTTTTTACTCCGCCCGAAATTTGATGTAAGTCTTTTCTTCGAAATTTACTATTTGTTTGCGCTTTCTATCTATTAGATTAACAGCTATACGTTTCGTCGATGGGGCATTTTACAATCCAGTCTACATCTGACGAATACGTTTATTATTATTGTTTACTGTTTGTGTCTGTATCAATTAATTTGTAGAATGACTCACAGAGACAGCTACGTGGAAGAGCTGCAATGGTGGTCCAAAAGTCTTGTCACCTCCTAACAGATACACAGACAGACAGACACAGACTGTGGACTGAAAAAAAATACATAGACCTGACTATGAAGAATTGAGACGAGAGATGTGAGTTCGTCCCTGCATTAATATTAACTCTTATTAGGAAGAACTGCGTTGTTTCTTTCCAGGAAAACTGACATCTGACTGTTCAAAGAAGACTTCAAATGTAACGTTTAACCAATTCTCTTGAAAATGGACAAACTGAGATAGAAAATGAAACAAATGATAGATAGATAGATAGATAGATAGATAGATAGATAGATAATAGAGGAATAGATAGATAGATACAGATAGATGGATGATAGATAGATAGATAGATAAATAGATAGAGATAGATAGATAGATAGAGATGAATAGATAGATAGATAAAGAATAAAGGATGAAGATAGATGAATAGATAGATGATAGATAGATAGATAGATAGATAGATAGATAGATAGATAGATAGATAGATAAAGAATATGAGATAGATAGATAGATAGATAGATAGATAGATAGATAGATAGATACAAAAAGATAATAAAAGATATGAGATAGATAGATAGATAGATGAATTAGATATAGATAGATAGATAGATAGATAGATAGATAGATAGATAATAGATACGGAGATAGATAGATAGATATGATAATAGATAGATAGATAGATAGATAGATAGATAGATAGATAGATAGATAGATAGATAGATAAAAGAATACACGGAGAAAGAGATAGATAGATAAAGATAGATAGATAGATAGATAGATAGATAGATAGATAGATAGATAGATAATAGTCGGAGACAGATAGATAGATAGATAGATAGATAGATAGATAGATAGATAGATACGATTGTGACCTGACAAAGGGCGTAGACTTATTATGAAGAAATGATGCTAAAGGTGTGATATCTTGCATGTATTAATTTCAACTCTTTTTATTCCTAACTGCATTGTTTAATTCCAGGTAAACTGAAATCTGAAATGTTCAAAGAAGACTTCAAATGTTACTGGTAGACAATTCCCTTGAAAATGGACAATATTTGGCATCGTAGCGTTATCAAGTACCTGCAGTGCCCAAAGACATTCTTGCTGACGTTATTGCTATTTTAGAGGATAACGCGTCAGATTTATCAACAGTGCCAAAGTGGGCAGCTGAATTCAGAAATGGAGAGTCTTGGGGATGACCCAAGGTCTGAACGTCCAGTAACTGCCATCATTGAGGAAAAATTTATCATGTTCACCATATGTGGATGGATAACAGGCAATCATCTATAAATCAAATAGCAAATGCTATCAGCATATGCAGTATGAGAATTGAGACTATTCTACACAGTGAACTTGTCATGACAAAGGTTTCTGTTGTTCGTTGGGTGCCACGTCTTCTGATACCTGTTTAAAAGCTCACCAGGCTGATCATATCACGGTAAAATTTAACATTGTTTGAGGCAGACCCAGCTTAAAACAGGGAGACAATCCATACAGTGGAAAACATCCTTCCTCATAAGCTCCATAGAAGGACAACTTCGTTTCATCAGCAGAGAAAGTGATGGCCTCAGTTTTCTAGGATGCTAAAGGCATTGTGCATATTGACTATTGGAGAATAATATGCCATCTTGCTGAGGCAGTTAAGAAAGATTATCAAGAACAAAAACCCAGGAAAGTTGATGGAGGGGGTTTTATTTAAATGACAGGCCAGAATAGATTCGCTTGTAACATTCTGTAGGGGTTTTTGTATATTTTTTCTGAGTCTGCAACAAACACATCCGCGTGTCTTAGATTGTTAAGATTATTTATGGCTGCTTGTGATTCAGGGTGGACTTAATATGCTAATACACTGGAACCACCGTTATCGACTATAACCAGTTTCAGAAAGTCAGCCGGAAGCCGAAATGCTCGAAAATCGAGAAAAATATTCCCCCAATAAATAATGTAAATCCAATTAATCTGTTCTACACAGTCAAAAATATTAACAAAGATAAATTTTATACAGAATCCTATTTTTATTATGTTTGTCCCCACTTCGTAAGCTCGCACGACCGTCATGTCCTGCCAATACCTCATAGATAAGGGACCATTTGATTGCGTAGAATAACAAAAAACGTATCGGAAACGCTACTTGGTTTCAGTGAGAAAGTGAATGCAAGACAGGAAGAAAGGAAGGTAGAAGTGCTTAACGCCGCCTGCCAATACCTCACAAATAATGGACTATTCCGTTTTGATTGCGTGGAAAAAAAAAAGAAATCAGAACGCTACAAGAAAGTGAAGCAAGACAGGAAGAAGGGAAGGTAGAAGTGCTTAACGCCGCCTGCCAATACCTCACAAATAATGGACTATTCCGTTTTGATTGCGTGGAAAAACAAAAAACGTATCAGAAACGCTACTTGGTTTCAGTGAGAAAGTGAATGCAAGACAGGAAGAAGGGAAGCTATAAGTGTTTAACGGCTGTTTTAGTGAAATTGTCAATTTCAAGTATTTCATTTGTACCCTCTTCTTAAAATAACGACCAGAATTCATATTTATGATTACTATGGAAATATTTTGTTAAAGGTGTTAGGCTCAAATGTTTAACGATGCGATAGGGGAATTTCTACGGATATTTTATTGTCGCAGAACTCGCCCTGAGCTTGCAAACATCAATTTAAGAATTAAGACTCATCAGAATATTAAAGTAGCGAAAACTGCGAAATTTGCACAGGTTAAAACCACTTACACTTATTACTGAGAAAAACGAATAGGCACGAAGTATTTCCGTCATGATGCAGAGGGTATCGACGTAGGCTAGAAGGTCCGTTAATTAAGAGGAATCTCATTGAATGTTCATGATCCGGAAATAGAAGAAGAAAAATGCGAAACTGGTATTAACAGAAAGAATAGTAGAAATACAGAAGGCGTTCGATAATGTATGCTACAAAGCAGGCACTGTTCAGCGGCCTTGACATATTTGCGAATGATATTAATATAATCTAGAATCTACAGTGGGTTATGTTAAGTTTTTAACCATCTTTGATTACAGCAATTTTGGCTTGTGTCATAACGTCTCTTTTTTTCCAGACAATACCGTGTTAGTATCAAGATACTCTCATCTATGAATGATACTTGATTTATTTTTTTGCTATGAAAGTTCGCGGAAGTAAGGAAATTGGTAAATTTCAACGAGGGCAAATAATAGCATGACATCAGTGTGGCGAGTCAATTAGAGAAATTGCTAAGTTTTTCCAGGTTAATAATCAAATGGTTAATAATATTGTCAAGAAATTTAATGAAGAAGACCATTGTCGTATGGAACAACGTTCAGGAAGACCAAATATCGGGTCTGAGCGAACGAAAAGGGCGCTGAAGAGGGAAGTCATCAGAAACCGTCGTCAGAACGTCAAAGATGTCGCCAACAGCATGAAAATGTCACCATATGCGGTGAGAAAGTCTCTGAAAGAGCTAGGCTAGCAAAGAAGTGTTGAAAGAAAAAAAAACCTTGATTTCAGAGGTTAACAGGAACAGGCGTATGAACTGGGCGAGAGAATTCGAGAGCAAAGATGAATTTTTAGTGTAATTTGGTCAGATGAAAGTAAATTCTGCCAATATTCGAATTCGAGACAGGTTTATGTTTGGAGAAATCAGAATGAGATTTGGAACACTGAATGTCTGCAGGCAACCATGAAACATGGAGGGATTGGAGTAATGGTGTGATGCGCTGTCTGGTTTGGAGGAAAATCTGAGCTGATTCTTTTTGACGAGCGGATGAATGGTCCAAAATACTGTAAGATATTAAAGAAAGGACTATTTCCACTATTTGAAACCAATCAGATTAACAAGAATGTCTATCTTTTTCAAAAGGATGGCGCGCCATGCCATGCGAGTAAAGTAGTAAAGGCCTGAAAGTAATCACAAGAAATCAAGTCACTTCCATGGGTAGCCTAAAATCCTGATATGAATCCAATAGAGCACGTTTGGGAGCACCTTGGCCGGAGTCTTCGAGAGCGTGCAACCAAAATCACGTCAGTGGCAACCCTTAAAGTAGCATTGATAAAAGAGTGTCAAAATATGGATCAGACGATTGTTGATAAGTTGATCAAATCCATGAAAAATCGAATACAAGCACTGAAACTAGCAAATGGAGGACCTATTCTATACTAGTTCCAAATATTGTTTATTTACAAAGTGGGGAAGTTTAGTTGAATTTTCTCAGCAAATAGTACGCTTACTTTTCTTTTTTAAATCTACCATATATTGATGCCACAACTATATTTAATAATATTATTTATATCATTTCAAAAACCTTTATCTATATGAATAATCCGGAAAGCAAACGTGAAAGAATCTGTGATTTTCTAAATCCAATTGTTACTCCAAAGATGAAATGCGCAAGTTTCAAGAGCCGTGTGGAAATAGTTATTGAGAAAAAAGGACATATTGAATAAAAATAATTTCTAGTATGTAAATTTTTTGTGGAAAATAAATTCCTTCAAGTTTCAATAAACTAATTGGTCATTTAAAGTCTTTCAATTCCTGTCTCAAAATATTGCAAATTTTGCTTACCCACCTTGTATGTTGAGTTGGAATTACGTAATTACATTTTGAAATAGGATGTAGTTTGTTTCTCTTGGCTAAAAACTTTACTTAGGCCACTGTATACAGGCAGCAAAGGGCCTGCATACGGATAGAAAATGAGTTCAGCAGATATACAAAAATAGGAAGGGGCGTAAGACAAGGTGGTGTCTTCTCACCAGACTTTACAGCGAGGCGTTTTTGAGAGAATTAGAAGTCTAATAGAATTCATTATTGGCGGCCACAATCTTAACATAAGATATAAAAATGACACAACGTTGATAGCAAACACTGAAAGGAAACTACTAAAATTCCTACAACAGTTAATAAAGCGAGTAGCAAGATAAAACACCAATTGCAAGAAGACAGAACGCAGGTTGTTAGCAAAAGGATGAGCCCAAAGTGCGAATTGCAAATCGGAGATACCAAAATAAAAAATTACAAAAAATTAAATATCTAGGAAGCGTTCTTAAAGGAAGGAATCTGTGACACCGAAATTCGAATCCGTCTTTGTATAGCCAAAGATGCCTTCCAAAATCTAAGCAGAGTACTAAAAAAACAGAAAAACTTCACCGGAAACAAGGAAAAGAGTACTAAACCTTTACGTGATATTTCTCCTATAGGGCAGTGAGTGCGAGACAATTTCCCCAAAGATAAAAGAAGAGACTTGAAACAACAAAAATGTGATCCTACAGAAGGATGCTGAGGATACTATGTACTGAAAATCTGAGAAATTACAAAGTTTTGGAGAAAATGGAAACAAAAAGCAAACTTATACTTAATATTTGGAAGAAGCAGCTGCAGTTTCTGAGACACGTAATGAGGAAGGAGGGCTTGGAGAATCTGATACACACAGGACGGATTGAGGGCAAGAGGGACAAGAGAGCAACATATACTTAGTGAGCTTTAGTAAACGGATAGCGAAACAGAGTTTCGTAGGTATAACAGAAAGACAAAATTTATAAAAAACCCTACAATGTACAGAAAGCTGTGGAGACCCATGATCGCCTACGTCCTGAGTGTACACGGCTCATAAAAGAAAAGGATTTCCTTTTATTGTCCTTTCCAAAATATTCTCATTCACCCCCCCCAGCAAACATTTTCGTTGTAAGTGTATTTCCAGATTAGGGTGGCGTTATTATTAATCCAAAAATATAGTTGGTGTGATGAATTCTTGGTCTCAAGTTTCCAACTGGCATGGAATGGAATGATTAATCAACAATTACGTCTGCTATCATGATTTGTCTTTGGATTGATAGTAGAGTGGTTTCCCGTTGCCTTCTCCACGGTGATTTATCGAGACACCACCTCTAGTTAGCTTCCCGTTGACTCAGAGAGTTCCTCCGCCCTTTGTTAGGTCTTGTTTTTTGTCCTAGTTGTTTCCTAACGAGCCTCTTCACTCGGAACTTGGAATATCGCAGATATTTCAACTGGAATACTTACCGAAAAGGGAGTGTATAAGTCCCATTACCACTTACTAAAACAATATGCATTTATCCAGGAATGTGGAAAAAAGCGCTTCTTTCTACTTACAAATGGGACCTCGTGTGAATTCTTGCTATATTCGAATCAAATGAGCATTTTGTGAAATGTTGCGGTTAACTTTCATGGACAGAGCGTGTGAGCAACGATGAGGTCTTACAGAGGATGCAATGAGGCTGTCTATATTTCTGAGATGAGGTATTATGTACATTATTTCCATTATTCGGACTATTGTCGCCATATTTATCACAACGTTTCGGCCGTTGTACGCTCCGGCCTTCTTCAGGTGGTTGGAATTTCGAACTGAACCCTTTATTTCGATCACTGGGGTAGACTGTTCTAGTTCCACGTGCCATGTTTAATGGATGTCAGTTATCAGTTATCTCCTGTTAATTTTCCTCTGAAAGTTCTCCACTGCCTTAACCGGGTATTGAACTCACACTCTTTGGGTCCTGTCACTGGGTCTAACCAACACCTTTATCCACTGTGCCATGTGGGTATGAATTTCTGGGTATTATAAACCTAATGTCTTCAGCATCATTTTTACCAGTGCTCATATTGCAATTTTTCTGTTATCAATGCATGTTTTTACCAGAGCTCATATTGCAAAACTTTGTTATCATTGCTTTTCTCTGGCACCTTTCCTTGGTTCCCATATTGTATTTATTTCTATGCTTGGTTGGCTCAGGAGATTTTTGTGGCCTAGCATATGTGCTGATTACTTAAGTTTACGAATTTTCCAATGGTGTTCCTCGTCTATGATCTCAACATGATCCCACAGAGGGCGGTGATCTCCCTTCTCTCTTCATATGTGGTCAGCCGCGTCTGATTTTTCTACTTCCCCTCGTGTTACAGCTTTCTGGTGTTCTTGAAGCCTTACCTTGAGGGGGCGGCCTGTCTCTCCTTTATATTCCTTTCCGCAGCTGCACGGGACAACGTACACACAGTCTTTAGTCATGTTCTCCTCTATGCGGGGGGGGGTCTTACTCGGGAGAGACATCTGCGAAGTGTCGTCAAGCTTTTGAAGGTTGTCCTAATAGAGGAGGCTTATAATTGACATCAGGAAGAGTCAGCTGAAATTTCTGGGACTGATAACCCCTGGAAGGAGGGCCTGGAGAATCTGATTTCACGGGTCGAATAGAGGGGAAAGAGAAAAAGAAAAACAACGCGACATACATACCTATGGGCTTAAGCAAGTAGATGACAGAACGTGGTCTGGGGGAGGAAGCAGAGGGAAGGAACTTGTTGAGAGCTGCAAGGGAATGAGGGGGGAGGGGGAGAAACAGGATCGCCTACGTCCTGAAAGGACATGGCACATAAAAAGAAAAGAAACGTCTGCCACTGTGGAAGTGTGTTCACTGTGTCGAACTAGAGAATTTTTCCCTCCAGAATTCCTCTTGCCCATTTACAAAGCTACCATTCCTCCGTGCAATGAATATTGCTACCATATTTGGTCTGGTGTTGCTACTTTATATCGCGAGATTCTCAACAAAATCCAAAGAAGGGTCTGTAATGTTATCAGTCCTGATCTGGCATTTCGACTTCAGTCATATTCCCATCCACCATGGAGGGATTATTAATAAAAAAGTATAGTTGTAGTTATGAATTCTTGGTCTCATGTTTCCAACTGGCATAAAATGGAATGATTAATCAACAATTAGGTCTGCTATCATGATTTGTTTTTTGATTGATAGTAGAGTGGTTATTTATATTTGCCTTTCTCCACGGTGATTTATCGAGACACCACCTCTAGTTTCAAATGACCGTTGACTCAGATAAAGTTCCCCCGATTTTTTTTAGGTCTTTTTTGAAACCTGTTCTTTTATTGTCTTTTTCTCCTTTTAAAGTCTTAAAAATTTCTTCTTTTTATCCCACAGTAATTTTTGCGCCTTAGTGGTTTTATTGCCATCTTCTGTCTTCCTGAAAAAAATTTTTTTTTTTATCTTTTTTTTTTTTTGATATCACTAAAAATCTAATCATTGTCTTCCGCTCCCAGCTACACCTTTGCGTCTTCTTAAAATTATTTAGATCTTCTATCTTTCTGAACAGTATTCTTTTATTGTCTTTTCTCCACACTAAAGTCTTTTCATTCTCTTTCACTTCCAGTAATCCCCTGCGTCTTAGGGGCATTATCGCCATCTTCTGCCTTTCTGAACAGTATTCTTTTATTGTCTTTTCTCCTCACTAAAGTCTTTTCATTCTCTTTGACTTCTAGTAATCCCCTGCGTCTTAGGGGCATTATCGCCATCTTCTGTCTTCCTAAAACCTGTTCTTTTATTGTCCTTTTTCCCCATTAAAATTTTTCCATTTAAACTAAAATTTGTAACTAACACCTTTATGTCTTAATGGCATTATCGCCATCTTATGTCTTCCTAAAACCGTTGCCTTCTCCACGGTGATTTATCGAGACACCCTCGCCCTTTGTTAGGTCTTGTTCTGAAACCTGTTCTTTTATTGTCCTTTCTCCTCACTAAAGTCTTTTTTATTCTTTTTTACTCCCCAGTAAAAATTTTGCGTCTTAGTGGCATTATCGCCATCTTCTGTCTTCCTAAAACCTGTTTTTTTTATTGTCCTTTCTCCTCACTAAAGTCTTTAATTCTCATTCACTTC
>CAHIKZ030002595.1:140000-142500 GCA_903632075.3 Acanthosepion pharaonis
GACAGCAAAAAAAATCTCAGAGTCTAAAAATTTCCATATTGTGTGATGGCGGGATGACGATATTCAGTCACCCCCCCCACGAGGGTGTCATGTGGCACAAGGCCTTTTTGACGTGGGCATTCCGAGCCGGTGGGCTCAGCCCAAAAATATGCCCATTGAACACGTATAAACGGGTTCAGGGCCGGTTTTTTGGTTTGAAGGAGAAAAAACCCTTCGGCGTACTTACAGAAAGTACTGGGTTTAAAAAAAAAAAAACAAAAAAAGAAAAAATAACTATGCAATCCTTCAAGGACGTTATTAGTCGTAGGTAAATCAGCATTGGCGCTCTCAAAGCGAGGCCACGTACGTATTTCAAGAATAGGTATTTTTGAATAATTATCATTTGATATAATTGTCTTTTCGATTAATGTTCATTCAAACAATTCGAATAATTGTTTTTGAATAATTATTTTGGAACAATATTCTCGATTCCCTTAGCACGGAGAATTCGTATTCTATTTTTACTGTTGCTACATTATTGACCGTCGTTATCCAAATTTACGTGAAATAAATCATTATTAATCTCCAAATAAAAGCCATGACAGTTCTCTTTAAATGATAAGAGTTATTCACGACAATTCTCACGATGAAAATTACCCATACTGTATGAATTGTTATTTTATCATCATGACCAGTCGGTATTAATATTAGATCACTGGAGACATATATAAGTTCTCAGTTCTTGAAAGATTTAGCTATTATCAAAGGGACAATTCAATTTATTATTACACTAGCTTAAAAGCCGCCCTATCAGTCGGGATTTAAGCTAGCTCCTGCTAAGGACTCTTGATTGGGCCTTCATCACAATAGATAGGGAAGGAAACAATAAACTACTGAAGAACCCAGAATTGATCGCATTTAAGTATTGCATCGATATTTAAGCTTATCTTTTAAAAGTTCAACGATAATTTTTCTGCCCATATATAAAAAAAAGATTAAAAATAATGGAAAAATTGATAATAAGAAAAGCCAACATTCAATAACATCAACTGTGAATACGGTCAAAATATGCTGACCGTGTTTGGGAACGAAAAACATTCCCATTACTCTAGATATATACATAAAAATATACACATTCAGTTAGAATTAAAAATTTAAAAAAAAATCCTTGATAATGGCTAAAAAAAAAAAATAGCCAAAAGCGCTCGGGCATGAAAAAAAAATCCAAAAACAAAAACATTCAGACAATTTTTACACAACTTATGTCCAGAAAAGAAAAAAATCTTATAAGAACACAAGAAAAATTAAATAACAATCTTAACCGTAGTACCTTGTCTGCCGTCTTTAATGAAACTTGTGTGTGGTAGGGATGTTTTTAATTTCCGAATACGGTCAGCACATTGTGGCCTTGTTCGTAGTTAATATTGTTAAGAGTTGGCTTTTTCTTTTTTATTATTAAAGATTCCATTATTTTTAGTCTTTCTTTGACAAGTGGATGCAGTTAATATATTTGTGTTTTCTACTAGTATGTTTTTAATGGAGTCTGGTAAATTTGTGTGTGTGTTTAACTGGGTTCTAATGGAGCTGTGATCAGATAGGTGTAACGTAAAACGTCTGGATAAGCATATATATATATATATATATATACATATATATATATATATATATATATATATATATATATATATATATATATATATATATATATATATATATATATATATATATATATATATATTTAGCCAGCAGTCATTCATTTATACATGTTTAAAAAAGACGACAGACAAGGTACTGCGATTAATCTTTTATTTAATTTTTCTTGTGTTCGAACACGTGGTTTCTTTTCTGGACACAGTGTGTGTAGAAACTGTCCAAATGTTCTGTAATTACGAGCGTTTTCGGATATATTTTTAGCCATTGTAAAGGATGAGTTTATTTTTAATTTTTAACTGGGTGTATGTTTCTAGAGTTATAGGGATGTTTTATTTTCCGAACACAGTTTGTATTTTCGACTAGTATGTTTCGAATGGAGTCTTGTATGTTTGTGTGTATGTTTAAATGGGTCTTATAGAGCTGTGGTCAGATATCTGTAACGTAAGGCGTCTGTGTGTCCAGAAAAGGAAACACTTGTTCGAACGCAAGAAAAATTAAATGAAAAGCTTGTCAGACACTTGAAATAGACATATCTGCTCAGTTTCCTATATTAACGCAAATAAGGTGGGGGTGGATATTTTACATAGTAATCCGACAGATTTTGATTACATAAACTTTATTCTTAGTGAAATACTTTTATTTGAGAAGATGATCCGTTTCAGTTTGGTTCTCTGTGTCATGTCGGAAAGGTTTTTCTTGTCTGAGTCCATCTTTCAAATCTATAAATCAATCTTCCGTCCATGCATGAAATATTGCTGTTATTTATGGTCTGGTGCTCCCGTTGTACGTCTCGACAAAATCCAGAGACGAATATGCAATATGATAGGTCCTGATCTGGCATCTAGTCTGTACGTACTGTGGCTTCCCT